>PVKS010022757.1:0-33287 GCA_004027875.1 Aplodontia rufa
GCCCCACACTGTAAGACCTACCTGCCCACAATCATGAGCTCCTTCTCAGACGCGCGCGGCCGGATGTGGTTCCACAGATCCATGGTGAAGATGGTGCTGGCACTGTTAAAGATGGACGTGAGGGAGGACATGAGAGCCGCCACCATCACAGCCATCATGAGCCCACGGAGTCCTGGGGGCAGAAGGGAGGTCTATGGGCCTTGGGCTTTCTGTTGACAGCTTCTGCCTTCCCTATTACCCCAGCCCCAAAGCCAGCTGCTTCCAACAGGCTCAGCTCGGAGGCGGCAGAAGCTCAGAGAGGACAGCTGGGCAGAGCTCCCTGGTCATCCAGGACCTTGGCTTTTCATGGGGCTGGGCAGGGACTAGATCGGGGCTTCAGCCTCTGAGCCCAGAGCGTATTCCTGCCCACAGCCCTCCCTGCTTGCCATTTCCTCAGATCAGAACACATCCCCTGCTCTCCTTCCAGGGTTCCCTAGGGGCCTCCATGTAGGGATGAGGGAACCTTACCTGTGGGCAGGAGTTCCAACACAAGTTTGGGGTACGCGATGTCCGAACAGCCAGAGGGGTTGTTACAGACCTTCTGGCAGATTTCTGGATGTGCACAAGCCACCTGATCTGCGGAGGAATCACAGCCAGGGCTGAGCAGATAGGCGCTCAGTGCCCAGGCCTGGCCACAGTGTGGCCTAACGCAGGCCAGCACCAGGAGAGAGTTTTACTGTGCGTGAGTTCAGAGCTGAGTGAAACAGAAAACAGCCTGGATGTATAAGCTCGGCCTCGCCACTTAACCTTTCCGAACTTTAGTTGCTGAAACTGTAAAACTGGGATAACAACACAACTGCACCTCATGAGACTATCGTGCGATTTGGTTGAGATGATCCAGGTAAATGAAGCCCTTAGCGCCCAGTCTGACCCAGGAAATGCTGAGCAGCCATCTATTATTGTAACCCAAATAAAGCTGAGACGCCTAGTGGTGATCTTACCAAGCTACCCTGGATCAGGATCCATCCTCCTGACAGCAGAATAAAGGGAGACGAAAGCCCTCAGTGCTGAACTTTGTCACTGCTTAACGAACGGCAAGCACTTGAGTTAAATTTTGTCCTGGGGCCTGAACCCAGGAGAACTACCACTGAGCTACATTCTTTTTATTTTTATTTATTTTAAAGAGAAAGGGACAGTGAGAGAGAGAATCAATTTTATTTAGTTTTTCAAGTGGCTTTTGTTGCTTTGACACTTCATTGTGTGCGTGGTGCTGGGGTTGGAACCTGCGTCCCTGTGCATGCCAGGCAAGCACTGTAACCGCCGAGCCGCTGCTCCAGCCCCCAGTTTGTTTTATTTTGAGACAGGGTCTTGCTAAATTGCCCAGGCTGACCTCGAACTTGTGATCCTCCTGCCTTAGACTCTCGAGTCTCTGGGATTCAGACATGTACCACCGTGCCCTGTTGGTAAACACTTTTTAAATTAGTCTTTCCCCTGTCTCCTCTGCACTGCTCCTAGAGTTTAACAGCTGCTTCCGTATTTTCAGCTGAGGGGCTCCACCGGAAGAGCTTTGTCTCTCTCCTCCTTCACCTGTACTTGTTGTGTGTGTGTGCACGTGTGTGTGCATGTACATGTGTGCAGTGCTGGGGATGGAACCCAGGGCCTCACACACGCTAGGCAAGAGCTCTACTACTGAGCTACATCCCCAGCCCATATTTCTGTTCTTATTTTCTGCTAAGCAGCTCTATCTTCTCCAGCATAAATCTCCAGTTTGTCACCTCTGTTATCATGATGAATACATTTGCTGTGGCTTGGATGTGGTTTGAGTTCGGTCCTCAGCGTGGTGATGGTGGAACCTTTAGGGGGCGGGGCCTAACGGGAGGTCCTTAGGTCTCTGGGATTCTAGCCTCAGAAGAGATTAAAATAGTTCTTCGGAGGCGTGGGGGTTGGAGCAGTGACACAGTGGTTAAAGCACACAAGCTCAAGGACCCAGGTTCAAACCCCAGCACCACACACACAACTAAGTGTCAGAGAAACAAAGGCCGGATGGAAAAATAAATAAAATTGAGTCTCTCTCATTCTCTCCCTTTCCTCTCTCATTCTCTCCCTTTCCTCTCTCATTCTCTCCCTTTTGCTGTCTCTTAAAAAAAAAAAAAGTTCTTGCGAGACCTCTGAGCTAGCTCTTGAACAAGAGTTGTTATAAAAGGAGCAAGCTTGGCCTCCACCCCTCACTGTGGCTTCCTGATGGCCACGTGACCTCTTCCTCCTCCATGCTCCCACTATGACACCATCCACCATGAGGTCCTCACCAGAGCCAAGCTGATGTTGTGAGCTAAATACTTTTTTTCTTTATAAAGTTATGCAGCCTCAGGTACTTTGTTACAGTAACAGAAAATGGACTAATATAAGCATTTGCCTCCTGCTCGGAAGACCGAACAGTAGAGTTAAAAAAAAAAAAAAAAGCTACCAGTGTGACAAAGAGTACATGATCAATACGTTTTTATGGAGAGGATAAATATCACATTTTTTTTCATAACTCTACGGGAAAGGCAGAGGTTGCTTTGCATTTCACACCAGAAGAGAAAGTCCCAGCGAGGACGTGGAGGAGACGTGATTATAATCACTCAGCAGGATGATGTCAGAGCCAGAACTTAAACCGAGATCTCCCAACCCCTCATCCAACCCCTGGGACCTTCAGAACTGTCTATGTTGTTCCAGTGGTTTGGCACCTGTGTCTGAATTACACCTTTCTTGTCACTTTTTGTACCTCCAGCCCCTCGCATCTGAACTACCCAGTGCTGCTCAGCACCACCTCAATGCCAATCAAATACTAGTCGCCCCTGTGGTGGCCCAGTGCAGCTGGACCCCATGGTACTCCTCAGGTAGGGGCTGCAGCCCAGCGGTAGTGCTTTGGCCTGGCAGGCTGGAGCCCTAGATTTGAACCCCAGCTCTGCAGGGGGAAGAAAAGAAACAAGTGGACACGGCAATACCTCCCATAAAGAACTCCCAGGGGGCTGGAGTGGTGGCTCAGGGGTTACGATGCTTGCCTGGTATGTGTGAAGATGCGAGTTCAAACCCCAGCACCACGTACACAACAAAGCATCAGAGCAATGAAAGCCACATGAAAAATTAAATAAAAGTCCCCACCCTCTCTCCCACTGTTCCTCTTTCTTTAAAAACAACAACAAGCTCCCAGGCCCTGCCTCTGCTCCCTCCTTTGGCTTCGGTCCTGCCTCTTCGTTCTGATCAGGGACCCTGTCTTCCAGCCCCTCTTTTCTGGTGAGTGGGATCTACCCTGACCCTCAGGGAGCCCCACCCTGCTCCTGCCAGGCTCCTCCCTGGTTTGATGCAGAATCAAAGCCTCAATGTAGCTGAGGCCCCAATCTCACAAATGCCTCCAGTGCAGATGCTTGATAAAACCTCTAGATGATACATTTCACCCCTGAATTTTTAACTTGCATTTAAAATGTTAATGAAAACATAAACATGTTACATACATCACCATTTTAAAATCCAGTATCGTTGTATCTTCATTTTCTTTATCGATGTAGCAAAAGACCTAAAAATGGAAATGGGGCTGGAGGCGTATGGGTCATGTCTTCTCTTGGCCAGGATCTTTCCTCCTGTGACATCCACCAGTGGCAGAGAAAATGTGTGCTGTGGTCATGATTAATGGTAACTAATAGCAATCACTTTGGAATAAAAGTAGATGCCCCCGAAACTCAAGATTAAGAAGGCCGACCAAAATGTCTTAAGTATTGGGAAGAAAATCTCATTAGATAAACGCTTTTGAGGAGGTCAAAGTTCCGAACTTTTTACTACTCCAGTGAAGAAACTCAGGATAAGATTAGAAAATGTTTATATTCTCATTGCCAGCACACTGTCAGGTAGGCCAAAGGTCTGGTTCAAGTTCAACTCTACAGGTGTGCTGCCTCTCATTATCTGAAAGCCCCTTCGGGAGGTGGTGAGAAGGGGCAAGGATCTCCCGGAGGCATTTAATTGTTAACTACGCGGTTTTTCTCTCTCCTGCTAGGAATGCAACCTTCAACCACAGGACAGATGCAAAGTTTATAAACTGCATGTGTTCATCCAGCCTAAAGAATATGCTCAGATAGGACAGTTGGTTCAGATAGGTCATGAAGAACATCGACAGCCTTGTGGGCATCAGCACACCACTCAGTACCATCTGCTCACCTGTTGATTAACGGGACACTTCACCAAGGGAGTAAGTTCTCTTGGAGAGCTCCAGACCCCCTGGTGCTTGAAATTAAGGATGCCTCTGGCTGAGTCAAATCCAAACAGGGCACAAATCCCCCCTTTTCCGCAACGCAAGGTTCATTGACTCAGATGCTATAATAAACACTGTGCACCTACCTCTTTTAGTTTTCTTGATAACTGTATGGAAAGATATTGCTCTTATCCCTATTTTAAAGGCAAGGAAACTGAGGTCCAGAGGTTTAATAATTTTCCCAAATTATACAGATGGTGTACATTATAGCCAGACCCCAAACCCTTAGGTATTCCAAAGCCAGGTTGTGAAAATGGTCTTTATAAATGGGCACATTTCTAGACTCCTGTGTTGTGTGTGTATGTTTGTGTGTGTGTTTTCTTTTTCTTTTTCTTTTTTTGATACCAAGAATTGAACCCAGGAGTTCTTAACCACTGAGACACATCTCCAGCCATTTTTATTTTATATTTTAAGACAGGGCCTCCCTAAGTTGCTTAGGTCTTCGCTAAGTTGCTGAGACTGATTTTGAACTTGTGGTCCTCCTGCCTCAGCCTCCTGAGTTGCTGAGATTAGAGGTGTGTGCCACTGGGCCTGGCTTATGTTTTATTGTTTTGAAGGCTGGATTCTTAAATTTTATATAAACTTTCTTTAAAAATATTTGCCATTTCTCATGGAATTAGTAGAAGTGAGTTTTGTCCAGGCTTATAAAAACTTAGGATCAGAGCATCCTGTTAGTGAGTTCTAGATC
Source organism: Aplodontia rufa (assembly GCA_004027875.1). Taxonomy (NCBI): domain Eukaryota; kingdom Metazoa; phylum Chordata; class Mammalia; order Rodentia; family Aplodontiidae; genus Aplodontia; species Aplodontia rufa. The sequence continues at coordinate 4,953 of PVKS010022757.1, forward strand.
CATCTGAAGATGTAGGAGGGAGCTAGAGGAGTCAAGGTGTACGAAGTAAAAAGGGGAAGATGAAATGGTGCAGCCCTGGGCCTGGCCTGGTGAGCTGAGGATTCTCCATCTTCTGGTGGGCTTGTTAAAAACAGATGGCTGGGTCCCACCTCCAGGGATTCTGGTTCAGTAGTTCTTCAGTGGAGACTGAATATTTGCATTTCTAACAATTTTCAAGGAAACTTTTGTAGACTGGGGACTACACTTTGAGAAGTACTGATCTAGGCCTCTAGAGAAAGGAGAAAAACTCCAAATATACAATGCCCACCCTGCCCTCTCTACCATTCCACACTGTGAAATACCTTTACACGTACTGTAATGTATTATATCACGGAGTCTTAACTTACCATATCTCTTTCTTTCTTCATAAGTACCAGACTCATCAGCCACATTACAAAGTCCTGAGGTTCATGGAACATGGTGGTGTAGCAGGTTGACTGCTAAGAGAGATGATCAGGATCTCCTGACCGATCTTCAGATCTCAGTTCAAGATTTCTGATGTGATTTCCACGTCTAAGAGTCAATTTTGGAGACAGCTCTGTGCCGGGGTTTAAATCCTACCCGGTAACTTGAGCAAGCCTCTTAACCTGGGACTGAACCTGGATCCCTTCTTGTTTCCTCAACCCTTGTATTCAACCCATCGTTAATCTGATCGACTCCACTCGAAAATATATTTTCTAACCAACTGCTTGGGTCTGCATCCGCAGACAGGACGCTGCCGGCCCCATCCAGCATTCTCTTGAAGTCTTCGTGTGCGTTTTCCCCACAGGTCTTAGCAATACCAATAATTCTCACTTATCTGTCAATCAATCAGGTCAATCAACCAATCATTTTAATTATCCGTCTCCTCCACCACTGCAATGTAAGTCCCAGTAGAGGGATGCTCTGTCTAGTTCACTTATAGATCCTCAGGGTCTACCAGATTGAGGCCAGCAGATGATTGGATCTCAAAATATTTGTTGACTAAATGGAAGAAAATATAAATAAGTGAATAAATTCCTTCCTCTGGGCTTCCATTTCCTCATCTGTAAGGTGAAAAGAGTGGTAGTAGTATTTGCCTCACAAGGTCATTTTAGAATAAAATTAGGTAACATAGCTGTCCTTTGATACCCATAGTGGATCCCATTGGTTCCAGGACCCCCCTATGGATGCCAAAATCTGCAAATGTTCAGCTCCTTATATAAAATGATGTAGTGTTTTATATAATCTATGCAAATCCTCCTGTATACTTTAAGTCACCTCTAGATTACTTATCATGCCTAATGCAATGCAAACAGTTGTTCCACCATATTGGTTAGGGAATAATAACAAGAAAAGAAATTTTGTATATGCTCAGGACAGATGTAATTTAAAAAAATTTTTTTTAGGTACCAGGGATTTCAGCCAGGGTCACTTAACCACTGAACCACATCTCCAGCCCTTTTTACTTTTTATTTTGCGACAGGGTCTCACAGAGTTGCTTAGGGGCTTGCCGTTTTGCTGAGGCTGGCTTTGAACTTGCCAGGCTGAGATGCTCCTGGGATTACAGGCCTGCACCATCACACCCAGCTTAAAAAGTATTTTTGATCTGCAGTTGGTTGAATCCATGGATGTGGATGGGAGGTATACAGAGGGCCAACAGGGCATGCGTGAAGTACTAACTGTGAGCACTTACGCAGCGGGTCCATTAGGTTCATGACACTGTAACAGAGTTCTTAACATAGATTGCTTATGATGTAAAGAGGTTTATTTTGGCTCACAGCTCTGGAGGGTCAAGCCTAAGATGGAGTGGCTCCATGAGTCTGGTGACAGGAGCATGGGTTGGGGCAAGTGCTCATATCTTAAACCAGGAAGCAGGAGGTGGGGGAGATTTGGGGTCCTGTAATCCTCTCAAGGGCATATCTCCGATGACCCAAGAACTGTGCCCCAGGCCCTTCTTGTCATGGAGACTGAGCCTTTACCTGAGGAGCTTTGGGGGCAGCCACAGTACACAGCCCTTGCCATGTGTCAGGACCTGTGTTCAACTCCATGAAGAATCATGATCCCCATTTTACAAGTGAGGAAATGGAGGCCCAGGGAGGTTGATTGACTTACACAGCTGGTGAGCAGCAGAGCTGGGCCTCGGGCCTGGACAGTCCCGAGTCGCCCCATAACCACGACACTGCACTCTGACTTCCTGGAGACTGGCCCTTAGTGAGTGGCACACAGGGACCACAGGCTGATTACATGTTCTTTATTTGCATGCTAAGCCTTGCTCTACAGCTCAGCAGGATCACTGGCTCCAGCTCCAGGGTTTTTTTTGTGTTTTTTTTTTCCTAAGCCTGTGCCCCCTGTCCTGGAGGCGGGGCCGGTGATAGCCCCCCTGGGCTGGAGAAGCAGGAGCCGAGAGCTTAGCACCATGGACAGCGCCCTCCTAATAGTTAAGGGTCCTAAAGATCTTTACTAACCTGGCCCAACTAATAGACCATCTCATCTTCCCCTTTCCTTTACATCCTGTAGGATAAGTCACGGGAGGAAACTCTTAACCTTCCACTCCACTCTGAGTTAATAAGTCTTGATGAGGGCAAGAGATAGAAACCGTCTTCCGCACAGGTCCCCAGTTTCTAACACCCTGGGGACGCCCAGTGACATCGCCTACTGCAGGTTGTTTATGGTACAAACCTATCCCATTGCCACACTAAAAAAAAAATAATAATGTTTTAAGTTCCAGAGGCCTTGATACCCTCTGATATTTGCCAAGAAAGTCACCAAACCTCTGAGCTCAGACGCTAAGGCACGAGAGGAGCTTTCACATGACACTTCAGGGAACGACATCTGGAAATGCAAGATGTTAGCCCAATTTGTGACATGAAAAACACTTGAGGGGCTGGAGCGTTTGCCTGGCATGCGCAAGGATCCAGATTCAAACCCCAGCACCACATACATAACCAAGTGTCAGAGTAACAAAGGCCAAATGAAAAAATAAATAAAACTGATTCTCTCTTCTCTCTTCTCTCTCTCTCTCTTTCTCTAATATATATATTTGAAGAAGACCCCCAATTGCCCAGCCCAGTGGTGTACACCTGAAATCCCAGCAGCTCAGGAGGCTGAGGATCACAAGTTCAAAGTCAGCCTCAGCATCTTAGTTAGTCCCTAAGCAACTTAGAGAAACCCTGTCTCAAAGTAAAATCTAAAAAGGGCTGGGATGTGGCTCAATGGTTAAGTGCCCCTGGATTCAAACTCAATCTCTGGTAACCCCCCCCCCAAAAAAAGGAAAAGAAAAGAAAGAAAGAAAAGACCCCCCCCAATTAATCTCCACCGAGTTTGGCTTGGGACACCCATTGAACTTGTCCATTGAAACAGTATTGAGAAACTGCGTAAGGTGGTCTATGCCCAGGTCAGATGCCTCTGCCTAATCGCGAGGCCAGGAATCTGGGCACACTCTCTTGTGGGCGCCCAGTTGTAGGTTTAGAATGCTTTGCAGGTCCTAGACTTGGACTGAGGATCTCGCCTCCCCACGGACTTCTCACCTGGAAAGAGGATCCGGCTGGCCATGCCAGGGAACACCATTATGAAAATGGGAAGCACCTTCAGGTATGCAGCCATCAGGGACCCTCCTTTGGCATGGGACAGGTTCTTGGCAGCCAGAGACCGCTGAACAATCACCTGGAAGAAAGCGACGGTAGGCAGAAGCGGAGGTGGCTTTCTCTGAAGGCAGCTAGGTGTCCTTGCTCCTAGGTAGCCTGGCTCCCCTTGGACGAAACACCTCTTGCCTGTGGTAAGCCCTCTGGCCTGACGGGAGCGGCTGTGACTCCCTCTCTGTCCCTTCCCTCTCCTTTTAGAACTGGCCGATTAGAGTTGTCTGCAGGACTAGTCCACCTCCCTGGCTATTATGATCAGTCAAGGGAAAGCAAGTCCCCAAGGCAGTCCAACTAAAGCTCTCTGCAGAACTCCTTCCTAAAAAAAAGGCCAAGAGGCACCATGTCCCCCAAAACCTCCAGTGGAAGGGGCATGGAGCCATTTGCAGCACCTCTGGCATCATGATGGAGAACCTTTTTGAGACTGAAATCAAGACAGGAAAGAAAACCAGGATCTGGAGAAAGAAATCATTTCCGACGACATGGTATACGAGCCCTTCTTGTAGGGGCCAGGTCTGGGGTAGCATGAACTCTGCAGAGGGAGACATCGGAGACTGCCTGAGTTCTAATTCGACCCCCCGCTTCTGGGATGCGTGACCTTGAGAGGCAAGGTCACCACTCTGCCTATGAAATGGGAAGCATACCAGGGTAGTTCTGACAATTGAATGAAGCAGAAAGGTTTGGAATTTTAAGATGGTATCTAACTGCCCCATTAATGTGAGCTGACATCAGCCACCTCGCGCCTCTCAGGCATGTAAATTTCAAACAATGTCTTTAAGAGTAAGCTACTATTTTCTCTACGGATAACTAGGATCCTCAGGAAACCAGCAAAGAACCCTTAATAGAAGTGTCCAGAAGTAGGATTTGCCTCAAACGCCACACTGTACCGCAGCCCCAATGATTTGCTGGATGCCACAGTACGACAGGTGGGGGGAGATGTCACCGTAAGGGACATTTCATCTGCAGAATCCACAGGGCTGAACCTGGCCAGACAGGGGTCAGAGGCACTAAGCCATCAGGAGCAATGTAAAATATGCAGCTTCTCACTAAGGGGTGACAGTGATACAGTCAGGTGGAACAGTGTGGGGAGCTGAAGAGAGGATTGGTCAAGGAGCCGGGGAGAACAGGAATGGGACAGCGCCAACGTCAGGCCCCCCAAGGACGCAGGAGCCTTGGGGCGCTCCCTCGGCCAGCTGCCTGTACCTGATCCGTGCACCAGTACCAGAGAGACGGGATGGACATTCCAAAGAGGATCCCGGGCCACGGGAGATCAGACGTCACCGGGTGGCGGAAGATGTGGAAGGCGTCTTCTCGGGGCAGCCCGCAGCTGCTGTTCTCGCTGCGGTTGCTGGCCAGGGCCAGAAAGTACTTCTCCTTCAGGCCTTCCATCCCGCCGACCTCCGCGAAACCTGCGGGCGCGACAGCCTCGGTTTGCCAGGAAATCAGATGGCTCCGTGTCACGGGAGGAGGGGACGCGTGGAGCTGGGTGCAGCCCCAGCTGGAGCACAGCGACCGAACCGAGCTGGACCCCTTTTGTTCATGCCTTCGATAGTTACTAGGGATCGCTGCTCAGAATGATACAACTGAATACGCACTGCAGGGGCTGGAGCGCGGCTCAGCACAAAGCGCAAGGACGCGAGTTCAAACCCCAGCACCGCACAAAGCCCCAGGACGCGAGTTCAAACCTCAGCATCGCACAAAGCGCAAGGACGCAAGTTCAAACCCCAGCACCGCACAAAGCCCCAGGACGCGAGTTCAAACCTCAGCATCGCACAAAGCCCCAGGACGCGAGTTCAAACCCCAGCATCGCACAAAGCGCAAGGACGCGAGTTCAAACCCCAGCATCGCACAAAGCCCCAGGACGCGAGTTCAAACCCCAGCATCGCACAAAGCGCAAGGACGCGAGTTCAAACCCCAGCACCGCATCCGCAAGCAAGTGTCCAAGCAACAAAAGCCACGCGAAAAACTAAATGAAAACCGATCCTTTCTCTCTCTCTCACTGTCCCTCTGTCTTTAAAAAAAATGTATACTACAAAGCACAGAGGATTGTTAAAAAGGAAAAAAACTGATCGAAGGCAATCATCAACAAATAAAGACGACAGTATTTACTCCTTTAGCAGTGAGATGCAGCGTACCTTGGAGTGATCAGGTAAGCACACATCTGAATACATCAGCACTAACTGTTATGTAAGGTAAAGACACTTCGGAAAGCGTTTGGTACTGGTGTCACAGGTGTTGCTGATATTATTGTGATCTGTGGCCTACTCTTACACTTGAAAGTGGTAAATTTCAAGTATAGATTGATGAAAATAGTTATTTTTTTCCCTAGGAATTTGGCCCATTGGTTCCAGGTTAAAAAACCTGGTCCTTAAACTGGGTGCAGTGGCACACACCTGTAATCCCAGCAGCTCGGGAGGCTGAGGCAGGAGGATTGAAAGTCCAAAGCCAGCCTCAGCAACTTAGCGAGGCCCTAAGCAACTTAGTGTGACCCTGTCTCAAAATTAAAAACCAACAAACCAAACACCACCCTGGCCTTCAGGAAGTATTCTTTTGCCTTTAAACTTCTCAACTGTTCACAATTTATGATATCAGAGTGGGCCAAGTAATTGATGACCTCAAGCATGCACCTCCTCTTGCTGAGATTTGTTTTCATCTTCTGTGAGTGAGGGTAACGTAGTGACAACCTCCAGAGCAGGAACAAGAAACAGGTGAGATAGTGCACACAGAATGCTTACCACACCATTGGGCACAAAACTGAGCTATTCCCAAAAAAAAAAACAAAAACAAGTTTCCATCGTTTGCAGCTAATTTCATTTATTGGAGGGATTCAATATATTGCTCTCACTGGATTACACTTTACATTCTGGAAGGCTTTTTATTTCCCCTTCCCCCGTGTGGGAGACTAATTCCAGGGGCAGTCTGTCACTGAGCTATATCCCCAGTCCTTTTTACCTTTTATTTTGAGACATAGTCTAAGTTGCTGAGGCTGGCCTCAAGCTTGCGATCCTCCTGCCTCAGTCTCCCAAGTAGCTGGGATTAGAGAATGTGTGACCACACCCAGCTGTTTGATTTTCTAATACAGAAGAGAGGAGATTGGTGTAACCACTTGGGACAGAATGACGTGGAGCCTGCATTCTTTGCAGAGGATTGCGGGAACAGTGGCTACTGAGATGAAAAACAAAACTGTTCTCTTGGTGGTAAATTGTTATCATGCTTTGCTTCCCTGAAAAATGATCCCGTTTATTATTTTTAATTGACACATAATAAATACACCTACTTATAGAGCGCAGTGTGATTTACATATATTATATATGCTTATGTATATGATATTAAAATGCACAGTGATGAAGATCAGGGTAATTAGCATACCCATCACGTCAAACACTCACTATTTCTTTGTGTTGGGAACTGGGACAGGAAAAAATATATTTTCATAAATCTGGAAGTCATTCCAGTATAATCATGAAAAGGAACATTCAAAATCCTTTCTTCTAGCTCTTGGAAACAAACAATAAATTATTGCAAACTATAATCACCCTGAAAAATTATCTTGTGGTAGTGGTGGGGTTGGGGTTGTTTTTGATCCATAACTGGACCCACCCATATAAAACGCAAGAGGACTCCGTTCCCCCACTATGCATCATAACAGAAGGAAAAGTCCAGTTCAGAATTGTCCAGAAACAGGAGAAACTGGACCAGGGCAGCCCTCCATAAACCGCGTTGTGCATTTGAATTGCCTGGGATTCGCTGAAGTGCGAATTGTGCTTCCGCAGGGGCCGGGGCCAGACTGTGATTCTGCTCTGCTTACGAATTCCCAGGTGATGCTGAGGTTGCTTAGCAACCATCCGTGGACCGTGTCTGACTAGCATCAGCGTCGGCGGCAGCAAGGTAGCAAATCAAACTCAGAGTCTTCTTGGCAGAAATGAAAGTGAATGATTTGCAACATTCTCTAGATTTGCTAGACTCCTTTGTAAGTCAGTCTTTCATTTTTCCTTTTTGTTAAGGTAACCAGTAACGCCACCATCAGCAAATAATAATTTCATCTCTTTCTTTTCGAGATATATATGTATGTATAATAGGTTTTAACTTATAAGGTAACATCCTTTTCCTGATATTACTGAGATGACGTCTAGTGTTAAAAACAGGTTTGACTTTCTTCTTTTATAGATGTTGAACTCTTAAAGATTCCTAGTTTCTCTTGAGTCAGATGTCATAATTCATGAATTGAAAGTGATTTGTTATATTTATGGCATAAAGCTATATACGGCGTAGCCTTACAGTTTAACGCTTGTCCTCTGCGTCTTTAGTTCCTTTCCTCGTTCCTAATGATTTCACTCTTGCTTTTCCTCTTTTTCCTTGATTTGATTTGCCACGGTATTTTAGTTCTTTTCAAAGAAAACATACTGGAAAAATTCCTTTGCATTTCTCTCAATTCTAATTCATTAAAGTGAGCTTTTATACGGATGGATGTAAATGTTTTTACAGTATGGCTTTTTTTACTTCCTCTATTAAGCATGAAATTTTAATGTTCTTATTGTTTTTTCTGAATAATCCATAATTGCACTTCTTTTTTCGTTTTGAAACCAGTCTCACGGTGCTCCCCGGGCTGCCTCACACCTGTGAACTCAAGCAATCCCTCCTCAGCCCCCTAAGTATTTGGGACCCCAGGTGCACTTGAGAGATGGCGTTAAAATTCTAAGTAATCAGATTGCAAATAAATTTAAACTCACAGTGAGTTCAGTGGGTCGGCTTGCTGCACACGGGCAAGGTAATAGAACAAGGCTTGCAAGGGTATTTTTTGCAAATTTTTATTATTTTTTTAATGATTGACTTCTGTGGATGGTTGTGTGAATGCTGGGAAAAGGTGCATTCACTAGTATGAGAATGCTTATGCATTTGTATGAATTTAAAACTTCTAAATCTTTATTTTTGTTTTGGCTTCTTACTCTGTCAGGTGTTAAATAATTTTCATACTACTTCGTTTTCTGTCAACTTCTGCTTTTAACAACTTTTATTTGTGTGTATCTTGCTCCAATGTTATATAACAACACATCAAAGGTCAATTTTCTAGACTGTGTTTGTTTTTCCTTTTTTCCTTCCTTCCTTCCTTCGTTTTTAGGCTTTTGGGCACTGGAGATTTAACCCAGGAATGCTTTACCACTGAGCTACATCCCCAGTCCTTTTTGTTTTTTAATTTTGAGACAGGGTCTCACAAAATTTCTTAAAGAGTCTCTCTGAGTTGCTGAGGCTGGCCTTGAACTTGCAATCCTCCTGCCTCAGCCTCCTAAGACCCTGGGATTACAGGCGTGCACCCCCACACCTGGCTCAATGTTCTATATTTTAATATAAATGATGTTTCCCTCTGTTTAATCCTTTTTGCCTTAGGTTATGCTATTTTTACATGAACCACTTGCAGATCACATCAACTTGAATTTATTAACCTACACTAGAAATCTTGAGTTTTTTTTTTTGAGGAAATAAACAACACATAACTAAGTAAAAACAACAAACAGAGATAAACCCACCACGTAGATGGTCACTGCATTCCACGGGGAATTTTATCTTATTTTCTTGTATTATTAATAGACAATGCTTTGCATTCTATTTAATTTAATTTCTCCTTTTGTTTGTGATTCTTTGGTTCTTTTTTCTTTTTTCCCCGGGATTGAACCCAGGGGCATTTAACCACTAAGCTACATCCCCAGGCCTTTTTACTTTTTACTGTAGACAGGGTCTCACTAAGTAGCTGAGGCTGGCCTTGAACTTGCGATCCTCCTGCCTCAGCCTCCTCAGCAGACAGGACTACAAGCACTCACCACCAGGCGCAGCCAGCCTCCCTTCCCTTGCCCTTCCCCTCTCACCCATGTGAGGGCAGATTCCTCACGGATGGGATTAGTGCTTTATAAAAGGGACCTCAGAGCACTAGCTAGCTCCCTTCCACAGGGCAGGACACAGCTGGGAGACATTCTCATCAAACAGAATCTGCTGGCACGGTGACCTTGCACTTCCTGTGCCCCGGAACCACTGTTTGTGACAACTTTGCTCCGGACTCTTCAGATTTCTACACCTATGTTCTTTCTCACCTCTGGGATCCAGGCTAGGATCCCACTCTGCGTTTTCTGTTTGTGTCTCCTTAGTTTCCTCCCCACTCTGTGATAGTTCTGCTATCTCACTTTGGTTGTCATGCCCTTGACACTTCTGAAGAATAATGACTAGGTAAGTTATGAAATGTGTCTCAACTTGGGTGCGTCTCATGCTTAGTCACGATGAAGTTAAGATACAAGTATTTTTGGCAAGGAGAACATAGAGTGAATCAGGCGTGGTGGTGCCTATAATCTCAGCTACTTGGGAGGCTGAAGCAGGAGGATTGCAAGATTGAGGCCAGCCTCAACAACTTAGTGAGACCCTGTCTCAAAATAAAAAAAAATAAGACGGGCTGGGATTGTGGCTCAGCGATAGAGCACCCCAGGTTCAATTCACAGTAACAACAGCAAAAAAGAATGGCACATAGTTGCTGTGGTCTGCTCAGGCTCAGGAGGTACGTGGTTGACTTCTTGTTACTGCAGGTGTCAACCTTGACCGCTTAGTTAGGGTGCTGCGTGCCAGTTTCCCCACCATACAGAGACTTTTCCCTTCACAAGGAATGACCGTTTCAGGTGCAATACTTTGATAGGCTGTGAATATCTCATATCTTAACTTTTCGCCTGCAAACCGGAGCACCGGGTGATTTTCTATTTCCTTCATCCCTTCAGCGTTGATTCATCAGAAATCTTCTTTAAGAAAGAGCTGCCTCTTAACCACCTCTCATTTGTTTATTAAATCATCTATCTGTATTCACTTAGGAAGAAAAATTAATTTTTACTATATTAAAAAACACCAGAAAGGCTAGAGCCATGGCTCAGTAGTTACAGCGCTTGCCTGGCATGCACGAGGACGCAGGTTCAAACCCCAGCACCACGTACACGATGAAGTGTCGGAGCAACGAAGGCCACGTGAAAAACTCAATAAAATTGACTCTCCCTTTCTCTCTCTCTCACTGCCCCTCTCTCTTTAAATAAGAAAACAGAAATTTGCATAACAGTTCTCTTCCAGCGGAAATGTCAAAACCTCAAACCGTGTCTGCTAATGGCGGTCAGGCTGTCATCCATCTGAGTGACCCTGGGACCCCACTTACTGTAGCCCATCAGGATGAATGCGCCCAGGAGCATGATCAGAGTCTGCAGGGCATCCGTGTAGATCACAGCCGCCAGGCCACCTGCAGGGAGGGACACTGAGGTGAGGATCAGGTGCTCTGGTGCGGGGGGGGGGGGGGGGGGGGGGGGGGGGGGGGGGGGGGGGGGGGGGGGGGGGGGGGGGGGGGGGGTTCCGTCTGGGTCACAGCAGGGACCACAGCGACTCTGCCCTGTCTGCAGGAACTTGGTGCATTGCGATCTTGCTGCTCATTTCGCATTGAGGAAAAGATGCCCCGTAAAGCCACTGGAGGAAAAGACACCCTGTAAAGCCACTAGAGGAAAAGACGCCCCGTAAAGCCACTGGTCCCGTGGAAGCCCCCTCGTGCAGCTCCTGCAAGCCGTGCCTGGCAGATGCGCTGGAGCTTTGGTTCTTACTCTCCTGTTGTCTGAGAGCAGCATGCATGTTACGGTTTGAAGGTGAGGTGTCCCCAGCGCGAAGGCGGAGGTGACATGATTGGGCTATGAGAGGCTTAAGCCCCAGATGGGGTTTAACTGGCCACCGAGCGCCGGCAGGGGTTGGAGCAGTGGCCCATTGGTGGCGTGCCTGTGGGTCTATATTTTGGATCTGGCTTGCAATCTCTCTGCTTTCGAGCCCCAAGGAATGGAGCCAGGCTGCCGGTGGCCTGAGACCTCCAGAACCCTGAGCCCTGAAATAAACTCTTAACTCCTTAAAACTGTTCATGTCAGGTCTTTACAGCAGCAAAAAAAGCCGCCTGAAACAAAGGTGTAGGGAGCCCGGTGTCCCCTGGTGGAGGATGAAGGCTGTCAGGCACCAGCAGCCCCCGCCAGCTGTGCCAGGTGCCATCAGTGAGGACAAGTGAGGGCAGCAGAATGGCCACCCTGGCCAGGCGTGATGTCCTGGGGAACAGCTAACCTGCTTGTTGGAGTCCCTGAATGGTGGCTCTCTAGCACAGCTGTCCCTCTGCGACCTGGGAAGTGACATGTGGACCTCAGCCCTCCAGCTCTGGACATCTTTACTTTCGATGTTGAGCACTAGGAATTCAGAGAGCCCCTAGGCTTTCTGAACAGAGTCGAGGTGGTCTAAGAGGGTTCTTACTGGGTTTGCCACCTAGAAAAATCTTTGCAAAACCATCAGCGCCTGGACAGAGCAGTCTTCCCAGTCCTCCTCTGTACGTGCCTCCTGCCTCCTTTCCTAAGTGGAAGGGACATTATCTGATGTGAACCTGTTTATTAGAGGGCACAGTCGCTGGGGTGATTAGAAAACAAACCACACATGTGGGTGCAGCGTCCTCCTTAATCCCTCCTTCCTTATCAGCAGGAACACAGCCCACTCACAGGGAGGAGACCTGGCTTCGATTCTGGCCCCAGTTCTGCCCTCTCATGGATCAACCTGAAGTCACTACGGAGCTAAAGTGTAGTGTCACTTAAACCCACCCTATGCGGCACGGTGGCACACGCCTGTAATCCCGGCAACTTCAGAGGCTGAGGCAGGAGGATCGCAAGTTCAAAGTCAGCCTCGCAAATTGCTGAGGCCCTGAGCACCTTAGCAAGACCCTGTCTCCAAGTAAAAATATAAAAAAGGGCTGGAGATGTGGCTCAGTGGTTAAGCACCCCTGGGTTCAATCCCTGGTACCAAGAAGAACAAAAACCCACCCTCATTTCCATACTACGGTATATTGAGCATTTACCATTTATGCTCAGTAGAATGTAAGTTTCTCTGGGGTAGAGACTTTTTGTCTGTCTTGTTTATTCTTTTTTTTTTTTAAGAGAGAAGGACTGCGAGAGAGAGAATCAATTTTTATTTAGGTTTGCACATGTTTTTCGTTGCTCTGACACTTAGTTGTGTACGTGGTGCTGGGGTTTGAACCGTGTACTTGCGCATGCCGGGCAAGCACCGTAACCGCCGAGCCACCGCTCCAGCCCCTGTCTTATGTATTCTTATGCCCCAATTCCTAGCATAGTGTCCAGCACATGGTAGGTGTATATTCACATACATATATATTCTTTCTCATATAGAAGAGAATTTCTCTTACACATACACACAAATGTGTGTGTGTTTATGAATGTACATTTGTGGAGTGAATTATATTGTACCAAGAAGAGGGAGGAGCTAGAGCAGAGGAGAAGGTGAATATTCAAATACAATTACTTGTCAAGGCCCTACTATGTGCTAGATACTTTTCTAGGGCAGAAGTCTGAGGCAGAAAGAAAGCTGCCCAAACTCAGACTCAAGATTTGCAATCGTCAATTAAACAACCTCATATTCGGCATACTCGGCACTGAGTAGGCTCTCAATAAATAGTTTTGGATCCAGGAATGGGATAAAACCAGTATGTTATGGTGCATTTAAAAAGTTCTTTTTCTTCCTGGGTGTGGTGATGCACACCTGTGATCCCAGTGGTTTGGGAGGCTGAGGCAGGAGGAGCATGAGTTCAGAGCCAGCCTCAGCAACTTAGTGAGTCCCCGTTTCGAAATAAAATGTAAAAAGGACTGGGGATGTGGCTTAGTGGTTAAGCTACCCTGGGTTTGATCCTCAGTACAAAAAAAAAAATTCTTATTAGGCCTCAAATCTTAAATCTGGGTAACATCCCTTCAATATGCAGAACTATAATGAAACATAAAATCTTGTTTCAAAAAAAAAAAAACAAGTCTGGGGCAACAGCGTGAGGTTTAATGGTCCTAATGCCCTGGAACAGATGTCCCCAGCCCCTGTCCACCTCCCCCAGAAGCACCCCTCGCTGGGCGTACCTGCCACCGTGTAGAGAGCCGTGATGGCCAGCAGCCCGACCACGGACAGGTACAGATCCAGGTGCAGAGACTGCTGAATGAAGATGGCGCCTGCGTACATGTCCACCTGGGGAGCAGGAAAGCCACAGGTGAGGGGACGGACGCATGAATGGGCATTTGCAGCAGTCCCCGGGGTCAGGCCCCAGCCCAGACTCCGACAAGTCCAGGACGCACCATGCGTTGGCCTTGGAGTTTTACGCTGGAGACCCCTGGCCTGGGCTGATGCCGTGAGTCCCTGCTTCCACCCTTGGCCTCCTTACCCTCCACCCTGCACGCTGCAGCCTTCAAGATACCGTCAGGGCCACATCGTCCTTCTCCATGACAACCCTTGGCTGGTCCCCTGTTGTCCCCTAGTTAAGGGCTGAATAAGTTCGGATTACATGCCGGGCCCTTTACGCTTCGCCTGGGCCCTGGCCTCGTGCGTGATCTCCGGGCTCCTGGAATGTTCCATGTCTTCAGCACGCCTTACACACCCACGCCCCCAGCTTTCTGCTGCAGTGCCAAGCCCCCTTTCTCCAACTGCTGAGATGCGGCTTCTCCGTAAGGCCTCGCTGCATTTGCAGATGCTCAGAGGTTTGCAAGTGAACATTCCGGAACGGATTCGAACCGGTCCTCTGAGCCTGGAGCTGGCAGTGTCAGGCGTTGTTTGGATCAAATGGAATTCCTTCTGCCTCCCTCTGGCTCCCCTCTCACAGGACGAGTCCCTGCCCATCCCCGGCTGCAGCGCGGGCCAGGTCTACGGAGCAGCACGTGTCCCGAGGATGCAATCAATGCATCTGTTTCGCCACTTTCTGGGAGATCTGTCCATCCAAAGGTCAAGGTGATGGAGACACAACCAGCCCTCAGCAAATCTGATTAAGAGCTAATCATTGCCTGGGCCAGGAGGAAGATCAGAGTCCCACCCGAGGGCTGGTGGGGCTCTTCCATTCAACGACCATTGCTACACCGAATTTGTTGCCAAGGAGATTTCTACAGGGACAGCTGTAGAGTCCCTCCCTTTCTCCCAGCTTCCTCTGTCCAAGCTTGCCCCAGATCCCCTCCTCCCCCATCCTCCTCCAACCTGCACAAAACTGCAGATAGGGAGGCCACAGCCCAGGGATGGGCTGTGACTTATCTTGGCCAGGCTGCGTCCCTGTCCCCGCCTTACCGATATCTTGGTGAAGATGTAGATAAACAGGTAGAGCACCGCCAGGGCGATCGGGATCCTGCTGCCGCCGAACCGCTTCCGTAGGTATTCTGGCATCGTGGTGACCTGAGGGTTGGAGCTGAGCTTTTACCTCCCGGACGACTCGGGACACGCGGCCCCCAGCTGCCAGCCCCTTCCTTCCCTGCTCCTCCCCAAACTCAGACTCCTGAGGGGGTCGTCTTGGGATCTTTTTTTCTTATTTTTTATTGGTGCATTATAGTTGTACATAATGCTGGGATCTGCTGTCACAGGTTCCTAGATGCACACAAGACAGCAACACAATGTGGTCAATCCCCCCCTACACACCCCTACCTCCCTCCTCCCCTTCCCCGGATCCCTTGCCTCTCTTGGTCCTATGTTTTTCCTAAAATATCCAAGTACAGTGACATAATTCTTACCTATGAAGAACACTTTTTATGTCCGTGACTCTAGGACATACAGTGACATACGTACAGCTGCTTGGAATGCACCTTGCTTTATCTCAGTTCCACCATTTCCCCTTTGCTTCACTTCCTGTCACCCCTTGTTATTCTGAGATATAATTGACCACAGGATTAAACATTTACATGTTTGTAAAGGCATGCAGTATAGCTTGCTCAAATATCTCATACAGTATCTTTAAACTGTATCATAAATATTGACATATTGCATTTTCCTTAAGATTCCCTTTTCACCTTTTTTTAAAATTTTTATAAAGGTGTTCAGTTGTCAACGAATCTGAAATGTAGATGAAGTGACGCTGGGATATGCATTTGATCTTACATCATAGTTTCTGGGGCTGGAGTGGTGGCTCAGCCTGGCATGCGCGAGGACGCGAGTTCAAACCCCAGCACCACCTAACAACAAAGTATTTGAGGAATGAAAGTCACGTGAAAAACTAAATAAAAATTGCTTCTCTCTCTTTCTCTCTCTCTCTCACTGTCCCCTCTTTCTTAAAAAAAAAATCATAGTTTCCCCCACAGTGCCCGCTCCCCTGTCTCTTAACTTTTCTGTGTTACATCCATGGAAGAGATAATGGGAGACTGAAGAAGGAAGAAGGAAAGAGGTCCAAGGAGCGGGGAGCGGGGTGCTCTGCGTTCCCCAACGCGAGGCATGTGTGTGCCCACTCCAGTTTTGCTGTAATCTGTTGGTTTGGGTGTTTTGTTTTTAGAGAGAGATGGACAGTGAGAGAGAGACAGAGAGCATCAATTTTTTATTGAGTGTTTCACGTGGCTTTCGTTTCTCCGACACCTCGTCGTGCACGTGGTGCTGGGGTTTGAACCCGCGTCCTCGCACACGCCGGGCAAGCGCCCTAACCGCTGAGCCAGCGCTGCCGCCGCGGCCATGGCCTGCTTTGCTTCGCTCCTTCTTCATCCCGTTTTGCAGGACTGGGGATTGAACGCAGGGCACGCTACCACTCAGCCACATCCCCAGCCCCTCTAATATCTTATTTTAATTATAGATTTTTTTGTTGTTTTTCAATACTGAGGATTAACCCAGCCTTATGCATTCTAGACAGGTGCTCTGATATTGAACTATACCCCCAGACCATGTTTTATTTTATTTTGAGACAAGGTCTTGCTAAGTTACTCAGGCTAGCCTTAGACTTGTGATTCTCCTGCCTCAGCCACCAACTAGCTGCAATTACAAAAATATGCCCCCACACCTGACCTTCAGACATATCTACATATGGTAATAAAAGTGTACTTTTTCTTCTTCTTTTTTTTTTGTAGTGGGGATTGAACCCAGGGCACGCTACCACTGAGCCACATCCCCAGCCCTTCTTTTATTTTTTAACTTGAGGCAGAGTCTCACTAATTTTCCTAGGCTGGCCTGGAATATGTGATCCTCCTCCAGCCTCAGCCTCCCAAGTACCTGGAATTACAGGTGTGCACCACCATGCCCAGCCAGTATTATTTTTCATTTAAGTTTTTTTTTTAAACCAACTCACTTTTTATTTATACAAACTTATTTTAAAAAGCAACTTTAAATCACTACTGTAATGGAAAACTGGTTCTAAATTTAAGGGACCCTTCATAAATACAGGAGGGGTGGAGAGGGGGTCAGCGGTAGAACGCTTGGTCTGGCATGCGTGAGGACCCAGGTTCAAACCTCAGCACCACGTACGCAACTAAGTGTTGGAAAAACATAAACCAGATGAAAAAATGAATAAACTTGACTGTTTCTTACTCTCTCTCTCACTCACTTTAAAAAATAAATACGGGAATGATAGGATCATTCATTTAATTTCTATTCTCTTCCGACAGCTTTATTATTGTATACCAGAGACTGGGCCGAGAACCTATTCTTTCTTTCTTTTTATTTTTTTGCTACCAGCGATTGAACCCAGGAGCACTTAACCGCTGACCCACAGGCCCAGGGGCCCAGCCCTTTTTTATTTTTTAGAGGCAGGGTCTCACTAAGTTGCCCAGGGCCTCCCTAAGTTTCTGAAGCTGGCCTCAAACTCGCCATCCCCGCCTCAGCCTCCTGAGTCACAGAGATTGTAGGCATGTGCCACCATGCCCCGCCTGTTTGTTCATTCTTGGAAAGTAAGAAGGAGGGGGAGAGAGAATTGTTGAAGTGTTAAGATATAGTAACTGCAACATGAGACTCTGCCCTGGAGTTTCCCTGATAAGATTATTTTACAATTGCGCACTTATCAAAATATCACATAACCAGTACAATTATTATGTGTCAGTTAAGAAGAAAAATAGCAGAGATCACATAAATACATGGAGATTGAATAATACTCTCTTAAACGAAGAGTGAATCAAAGAAGAAATGAGAACAGAAATCCGGAAACTCTTAAAAACAATGAGAACAAAGTCACAACATATCAGAATCTCTGGGACAGTATGAAAACGTTTCCTAGAGGTAAATTTATAGTTCTGAGTGCCCACACCAAAAAAACCAGAGCGTTCCCAAATAAATAGGCTTATGTTCCACTTCAAGTCCTTAGAAAAAAAGGAAACTCATCCCCAAACCAGGAACAGGAGATAATCAAGATCAGAGCTGAAATTAATGAATCTGAGAATAAAAAGCAATACGAAGAATCAACAAAACAGTTAGTTCTTTGAAAAAAATAATAAAATTGCAAACCCCTAGCCAACCTCACCTAAAGAAAGAATGAAAAAAAATCAACAAAATCTGAGCTGAAAATGGTATAATCACCACACACCCCTCTGAATACAGAACCTGCTTTGAGAACTTATACTGCAGTAAGCTGGACGGATAATCTGGAAGACGTGGACAAATTTCCTAACACATATGACATGCTCGAATGGACACAAGAAGATATAGAAAACTTAAACCGACCAATGCCAATTAACGAAATTGAGTCAGCAGTTAAAAGTCTTCCAAAAAAAAGAAAAGCCCAGGTCAGCTGAGTTCTTCCAGACCTTTACAGAAGAACTAATACCTCTCTTTATTCCAAGAAGTTGAAAGGGATGAAACCCTCCCAAACATTTTTTTTTATGAAGCAAGCATAGCCCTGTTACCAAAACCTGACAAAGACCCATCAAGGAAAGAAAACTACAGACAAATATCCCTGATGAACATAGATACAAAGGTCCTTGATAAAATACCAGGAATTCATATTCAAACACATCAAAAGATCATACACCATGACCAAGTGGGTTTCATTCCAGGGATGCAGGGATGGCTCAACATACGGAAATCAATAAATGTGATTCGTCACTTAAACAGAAGCAAGGACAAAAACCACGTGATCATCTCAATGGATGCAGGAGAGGACTTTGACAAAACCCAACAACCATTCATGCTAAACACACTGGAGAAGTCGGAGAAGTTAGGGATTAAAGCATCTTACAGTGTAAAGACCACTCACGTCAAACCCATCAGCAGCGTTATACTAAGTGGGGAAAAATTAAAGCCATTCCCACTAAACTCAGGAACGAGACATCCACTCTCCTGCTCTCTCTCATTCAACATAGTTCTCAAAATACTAGCCAGAGCAGTCAGGCAACAGAAGGAAATCAAAGGAATACGGAAGGTAAGCTATCTCTGTTTGCTGATGATATGATCCTCTACCTAGAAGTCCCAATCAATTTTGCCAAAAAATTGCTAGAGCTTATCAACAAATTTGGCAAAGTAGCAGGATACAAGATCAATACCCCAAAATCAATAGCTTTCCTATACTCCACCAGTGACCTGGCTGAGGATGAAATCAGGAAAACCATTACATTCATAATAACCTCCAAACAATAAAATACTTGGGAATTAATCAAGCCAGGGAAGCAAAAGAGCTCTACAAGGAAAATTATAGAACACTGAAGAAAGAAATAGAAGAAGACCTGAGAAGATGGAATGACATCCCACGTTCTTGGATAGGAAGAATTAACATAGTCAGAATGGCCATTCTGCCAAGAGCGCTGTAGAGACTCAATGCAGTCCCCATAAAGACACCAATGACATTATTCACAAAAATACAAAAATCAATGCTTATATTCATTGGAAGACTAAGAGACCCCAAATAGCCAAAGCAATACTTAGCAAAAAACATGAAGCAGGAGGCATCCCGATACCTGATCTGAAACTATACTACAGAGCTCTAATAACCAAAACAGGGTGGCACTGGTTAAACCAGACACGAAGACCAATGGAATCGAATAGAGGATACAGAGACAAATCCACAAATCTATAGCCATCTGATGTAAGTTGGGGAAAAAGAGCCTTCTCAACAAACGGTGTGGACAGCCATACCCAGAAAAGTGAAATTAGATCTGTATCTCTCACCCCTCATAAAACTCAAATCGAAATTGATCCAAGACCTACAAATTAAACCAGATACCTTAAAACTGTTAGAAGAGAAAGTAGGGTCAAAACTCCACCATACAGGAGCTGGCACTGACTTCCTTAACAAGATTCTGATGGCACAAGAAATCAATACGTGGGATGGCATTAAACTAAAAAGCTTCTGCACAGCTGGGGAATCAATTAAGAATGTGAAGAGAGAGCCCACGAAATGGGAGGAAGCCATGGTCAGCTATGCCTCTGACCCGAGTCTGCTACCCAGAATACCCAAAGAAAAAACTTAACACCAATAACCCAACCAATAAATTGGCAAAAGAGCTATAAACAGAAGTTTCTCAACAGAAGAAATGCAAAAGGCTAATAAATATATGAAAAAACGTCCAACATCTCTAGCAATCAGAGTACTGCGAATCAAAACCTCATTAAGATTTCGCCTCGGGGCTGGAATGTGGCTCAGCGGTTGCGACACTTGTATGGCATGCACGAGGACACGGGTTCGAACCCCAGCACCACCTACACAACGCTGTCTTGAAGCAACGAAGGCCACATGAAAAACTGAATAAAATTGATTCTTTCTCTCTCTCTTTCTCTGTCCATCTCTCTTAAAAAAAAATTTCACCTCACTCCAGTCAGAATGGCAAAGATCAAGAATATAAACAACAACAGATGCTGGAGAGGATTGAGGGGAAGGAGCCCTCACACTGTTGGAGGACGAGACGCTACTTAGACCATTCTGGAAAGCAGTATGGAGACGCCTCAAAAAAATGAGGGATGGAACCACCCACCGCGTGACCCAGCTACCCCACTCCTGGGCATTTTCCCAGAAGATTTAAATTCGGCACACTACAGCGACACAGCTACATCAATGTGTATAGCAGCACAATTCACAAGAGCTAAATTATGAAAGCCACCCAGATGCCCATCACTGGATAGATGGAGCAAGAAACTGTGATGTACGTATACACACTACGGAGTACTACTCAGCCGTTAACAAAATGAAACCATGGTCTCTGCTGGAAAATGGATGGAAATGGAGAAAATCATGCTGAGAGGCATCAACTTCAAGGGCTGAAGGCTTCCTCTCAATATAGGAGAGAGCGAGAAGAACAAGTTTAGACAACAGACTCATCAAATACGGATTAGCAATCAAACCAGACTAGGGGTCAGGGCTGGGTGGGTGCAGAGGAGGAGGGGGAAGGTGGGAGGGGGATCAAGTGGGGAGGGTATCGGGGATGTAATGTGCGCACGTATGAAAACGTTAACAACAAATCCCTATAATGCACCAAATAAAGAAAAAGGAAAAAACTTCACCAAGTGGTTTGGAGTAGTGGGTCCCAGGACCAATAACTAAAATCATCTCAAGAATTTCCATTTGGGGGCTGGAGCGGTGGCTCAGTGGTTATGGCGCTTGCCTGCCATGTGAAAAACTCAATAAAAATTGATTCTCGCTCTCTCTCTCTCTCTTACCGTCCTTCTCTCTTAAAAAAAAAATCTCCATTCACGCATGTTAGGAGTTTTGGGGAAACTGCTCTACTGTAAACCTTGAGCTCCCAGGAGATGCAGGGAATTGCGCAGCGGGACGGGCAGGGTCCAGAGGCAGCAGGGAGCAGAGGCCTCCGCCACCAGGAAGGCGTTGAAATCTGAGGGCTCCCTCCTGCCCCAGGGTGGGAGTCTGAGGGCAAAAGGACACTGCTGGGGCTGCGTCGTGCTGCCGAGAGCCGTTACCAGCTTGCACGTCTCCCAGGGTTTGGAATGTCCTTCTTCACCCTCCTTGACTCACTGTACCCCTGAGTTGGGGTTGGACAATACCACGTGCTGAGGCTGGGAGCTCAAACCAAACATGCGTTTCCTTGCGATTCTAGAGCTTGGAGCGGGAAGGATGGGGCAATGAGGAAATGTGCAAAATACAGATTCTGACATTGTAGAAATGTTTGCAGTGCCCATGTCACTGCATCTTAGGTGTCCCCAAACCCAACCCAGGAAGGAGACTAATGAGGACCCAACTTCAAGCTGATGAATGGAAAAGCACTGATTTCAAGGTCAGATTGTAAGGCAGAGGGAGCCAGGAGGGGAGGTTGGGAGAGACCTGATGGCCACACTTGCTTCAAGAATAGCAAATTGGGGGCTGGAGCGGTGGCTCAGTGGTTATGAAGCTTGCCTGGCATGCACGAAGACACGGGTTGGAACCCCAGCACCACGTACACAATGAAGTGCCAGAGCAACAAAAACCAAATGAAAAACTAAATAACATTGATTCTCTCTTTCTCTCACTGTCCCTCTTTCTCAAAAAAAAAAAATAGTAATTTGGGGGCTGGAGTGGTGGCTCAGTGGTAGAGTGCTTGCCTGGCATGCACGAGGACCCGGGTTCGAAGCCCAGCACCACATACACAACTGAGTGTTGGAGAAACAAAGACCAGATGAAAAAATAAAATTGATTCTCTCTCTGTCTTTCTCTCTCTCTCTCTTTACCTTTCTCTCTTTTTAAAAAAGGAAAAAATAGATTGTTGGAGCCAGAGACATGACTCAGTGTACAGTGCTCACCTGGCATGTATAGGGCCCTGGATTCAATTCCTAATATCACAGAAAAAGGGCAGGGGAGGAAATTTTCCCTGGGCACACTGGTGCATACCTGTAACCCCAGCAACTCGGAAGGCTGAGCAGGAGAATCGAAAGTTCCAAGCCAGCCAGGGCAACGTAGGGAGACCTGTCTCAAAATAATTTTTTTAAACCAGGGATTAAACCCAGGGGCACTTAACCACTGAGCCACATCCACAGCCCATTCTATGTTTTATTTTGAGATAGGGCCTCGCTAAGTTGCTGAGGCTGACTTTGCACTTGTCATCCTCCTGCCTCAGCCTCCCGACCCACTGGGGTTACAGGCATGCGCCACCATGCCCAGGTCAAAACAGAATTTTAAAAAGGGCTGAGGGTATAGAGCTCAGTGGTAGAGCTCATGCCTAGAATGTACAAGGCCCTCGGTTCTATCCAATCACTACACACACACACATCACACACAACACACAATACGCAACACACGCACAAATAAATTTTCAATAGAGGAATCTAGGTGTTAAAGGACATAGTGGTGTTCCACGTAAAAATTAAACTCTGAGGCATCTTCAGATTTTTTTGTAATAAAACATTGCCTCACACAAACAAGAAAACCTCCAGGAATAAAATGGACATTTTTAATAGGGAGGAGTCAGAGCAAAGGCTGCTTTCTCCACCTGTCCCCTCAAAAGGCCAGTTGGGGATTCTGAGCCTCAGGCGCATCTTGCCAGGATCTTCTGAGGGCTGCAAGGCAAACATAGTAGGGGGCTTCCAGAAGCTCTGCCCCTGTCTGTCAGGGACCAGCTGAGCCTGAGACAGAGACCAGTCAAAGCTGGCAGAAGGCGGGGTGCACTCCTGGTGCCTGGGTGACAGCCTGTGGACCGAGTGCTCCAGAACCTTTGGGTAAGTGGACCCAGTGCAATCGCTATCTAATCTGAGAACAGCTGCTGTCTGCTGAGCTCCGTGCGCAACCTGGGCTCCTGTCCTTGGCTGGCGCCTTCGCTATCAATGGACCTTGTTCAACCTAGAGACAGTGGCAGAGCCCCCACATGCAGGAAGTGTGTAAGGAGTTAAGGGAGGAAGGAGATGGAAAGTCACCAGAAAGCAAGTGGCATGGGTGTCTAGAAAGGAGTTTCTGGGGAGCAGTGGGAAGGCAGAAACCAGGATGTTGGTTATACAACAGCTGAAAGGATGACTGGCCAGCAAGCAAGGCTGCGAGAGAGAGGCGCGAGAAAGAGGAGAGAGAGAGAGGAGAGAGGCTCTTTAGCACTCCACGCAAAAAAGCCTTCCTGTCTCAAACATGTCCCCGATCTCAGGTAGAGGCTGTGCAGGATCAGACCCAATGATTCAGAGGTTCAGGACCACCGTACCCTTGAGCTGCCCCTGGCTCCGGCTGCACGCCGTAGCCTGATAACACGGGGACCACCCTCCGCGTGGAGCTGGCCACGTTCGCAGGGAGTAACAGCAGAGATGCGAGCTGCCCTGGGAGTCACCTCCCCAGCCTCTGGGCCTCCCTATGGTCTCCTCACTCACACATGCACTCCTTACGGTCTGGGGGCAGAGGCCAGGGAGAGGACTTCACCAATCACATCCCCACTGCTGCCCATCTCAGCTCTGTGGCGCCCTGCCCCTTGCCCTGGAATCCACGCCATCCAGTGACAGCGAGTCCCGCCCCGGGTGCTCCCCAGTGCTGAGCAAGGATTCCCCCTCCTTCCTGGGGCTCCTCCTCCTGTCTGTCTAGAGGTTTCCCCGCACCAGGAGGCCACGTCAGCAGCCACACAGGGTCTGTGCGCCACCCCAGCAACTCGTTTCTCTCACCAGATCCTGGGCCATGGCATCCGCAGGACCTGGGTGGCCTCTGGCACCCCAAATTTCCATCAGCACAGCTCTCTCACTGGCTGACTCTGACGACTGGTGCTTGGGATGTGACCATGACTTGGGGTCCCCACGTGGTGCCACTTTGGGCGTTGGATCATCCCTCATCTCATATCCTTCTGGATTCAGATGAGACCTCAATCTCAACAAATATTTGCTGAGTGCCTGCCAGGTGCCAGGTACTTTTCCAGACACCAGGAGAAAACGGAGATGGTCCCCACCCTCCTGAGACAGACTCACAATCTAGAGTAATGATTCTGCACCTGGGAAGGTTTGTTACCCCCCAGCCGTTTTGGGCAATGCCTGGAGATATTTTGACTGTTGTGGTTTGGGGGGGGGGGTGCAACTAGCGGCTAGGGATAGAGACCAGAGACGCCCAGCAACATCCTGGAATGCACAGAACTCCCCTCTCCCACCCAACGTGCACACACGACAAAGAATTATCCAGCCCCCAATTTTCTATTTTGAGACAGGGTCTTGCTAAGCTGCTGAGGCTGATTGGACTCGCCATCCTCCTGCCTCAGCCTCCTCAGCCACTGGATTACAGGCTGCAGCACCAGGTCCAGCTTGTTATCTTCTATATCCCACAGAAAGCAGAAGTCATCAGCCAAGTGCGTCTGGCAGTCCTACCTGTGAGCTACCCTGCATCTGCAATATCCCTTCCTCCTTTTCACAGTAATCAATAAGGATCTGTGGATGCTAAACCCAGGGCCGCTCACGCCCAGCGACACCCCGGACATCTGCCTATGCGACGGGCAGTCACAGCTGGGCTCACTCTAGCTATGTGTCCCCACAGCACCGTTCTTCACAGGAGGGGATTGGGAACATGATTTCTGATACTTCCTACTTTGTTCCTTTTACAATGTTCGTAAGGAGTCACCACTTCACACGCCACACTGCGCTGCCTTGTGAGTTGGAGCACTGAACGCGGGACGCGGTCTCGGGAGTGTCAGGGACGCACAGCGCCCGTGTCCCTAGAAGACTTGGAGCGATGTTTCTCCAGCAGTGCAGGCTGGGGTGCAGCTCAGGGCTTCGGCGAGCACAAGGCCTGGATTCGACCCTTAGTTCCGCAGCAAAGGTATCGATCTCCTGCTCCACCAGCGCCGCTGCGTTAGTGTGGCTCTGGGTGCCACGCAAGGGAAAGTCACCGGGGAAGACGCACGAGCGCGAGTGCTGGCTGAAACCGACCACGGGCAAACTTTCAAGAGATTGCGAGTTTTACACTGGTGTTTGGACATTTTAAAATGATTTGCGGGGCTGCAGCGGTGGCTCAGCGGATACGGCGCTTGCCTGGCGTGCACAAGGACCCAGGTTCGAACCCCAGCACCACGTACACGACGGAGCGTCAGAGCAACGAAGGCCACATGCAAAAACTAAGAGAAACTGATTCTCTCTCTCTTCCTCTCTCACTGTCCCTCTCTCTCTTTAAAAAAAATCATGTTCAACACACATCTTTCCAGTCTTTGAATGCCCCATGCGTGCACCAGATGCTGGGTAGGAGGCGGGGGCTGCTCCAGGGTCCCGGCCATCTCTGGGTGTCACCCCTCCCTGGAGCTGGGACCTCGTAGTAGAAACTGTCTGATGGACATCAGTGGGCCCAAGGATAGGGAAGGCCAGCCCTGCATTTCTCCCAAAGGATCTCCCCATCCCATGCCACCCTGAGCCCCTCGGACTTACCTGGCCAGCAATGTAGATGGGAAGAAAGATCCAGGCCAACATCAACACGGAAAATAAGCCCTGCCCGAGAGAACAGCCAGAATGTGACTTGCAGCTCACATCAAGGCGCCGGTTAGGATTTCCCTCTGCACCCTGAGGCCGCCTGACCTGAACTCCGCCTCTAATTTCATCTTTAACTTGCTGAGTATTTCACCTTCCCTGGTACTTCGCCACTGAGTCACATCTCCAATCTCCAGCACCTCTGATTTTGGTAGTTTGAGTCAGGGCCTCGTGAAGTTAGTCAGGGCCTCGTGAAGTTACTCAGGGCCTGCTCAGTTGCTGAGGTTGGTTTTGAACGTGCAATCCTCCCATCTCAGCCTCCAGAGCCACTGGGATCACAAGCACGCACCACCACGCCAAGTCCACATTTCCATTGTTAAAATGGGGAGAAAAGAGTGGAAACTGAAGTCTTCGTGACACCTTCTCGTGTTGTCACGGCTGTCATCCAGTTGTTCCTCCCCTCCACAGACCTGGTCTCAAAGACTGGACCCGCTCATGCATGGCTAGGCGTGCTGGGAGAGTTACTGAGAGTCATTCTGCTTACTTGTGAGATGTGATCAGCAAGATGATATTTACAGAGCAATTACCATGTGCCAGGCGCCGTTTATAAGCATTAGTTCATTTAAACCTCATAACAGCAGGTGCCATTAATACCCCTATTTTATACACAAGACTCAGAGATGTTCAGTAACTTGTCTAAGGTCACACAGCTTATCAGCATTGAAGCCAGGATGTGAACCCAGGGGACCTGCTTCTAGTGCATAATTGAATCTCATAATGCACCATAAGTCTGAGTCTGGCATAAAGTAGCTAAAAAATGTTAGTCACAATGAACATGAAGGTCATCATTAATAACCCCAGGTTCTGCCCCTCAGGGAGAGAGGCGAGGCCCATATCCTGAGTGAAATACTTACATTCAGCTCATAAGCAGTTACAGAGATGCCCACAGCTGCACCTGACCCCGCCAGGCCAAGGAAATGTCCACTTCCAACGTTGCTGGCAAACAAGGAGGCCCCCACCTGTGGGGACGGGTGGGTCAGACGGTGGAGCTGCCCCGTCTGGGCACCTGTCCCCCACCGTCCGCCCAGGCTCCAAAGGGGCTACGGCCACTAATGTGGAGAAGGCAGAGCCCACCCTACCCTGTGTGGCATCTTTGTTCAGGTTAGAAAGAGACCCTCCTTCCCCTGCTCTTATTCCCACTCATCAGAAGCCCTTACGATAAATAAATATCCTACCCTGCCGAGACTCCAAACTGCACCCCCAAAGTGTGCCGCTCACAGCGGGAATAACCGTGCCCCATCTCTGGGAGGAGGAGCGACAGGTTCTGTAGAAAACACTTCCTGCCGGGCACTGTGGTCACGCCTGTGATCCCCGCGACTCGGGAGGCTGAGGCAGGAGGATGGTGAGTTCAAAGCCAGCCTCAGCCACTTAGCAAGGCCCCCAGCAACTCAGTAACACCTTGTCTCAAAATAAAAAAAAATTAAAAAGAGGTCTGGGGATGTGGCTCAGTGGTTAAGTGCCCTGTGGTTCATTTCCCGGTTCAAAAAAAAACCAACCAACCAACCAACCTGTTCCATTGATCTAAATCTCTGCCCCTCTGCCAGGCCCCTTGTGATTGCTGCAGCTCTGTAATAAATTTTGAGCTAGGAAGCATGAGTCCTCCAACTTTGCTTTTGTTCTTCAGATTGTTTTGGCTGTTCTGGGTCCCTGCATTTTTACATGAATTTCAGGATCAGTTTGTAAATATCCAGGGGAAAAAAATCCTAAAAACTTTTTTTTTAAAGAGAGAGAAAGTGAAAATCAGTTTTACTTAATTTTTCATGTGGCTTTTGTTGCTCTGAAACTTTGTTGAATATGTGGTGCTGGGATTTGAACCTGCGTCCTTGCACATGCCAGGCAAGCGCTGTAACCGCTGAGCCACTGCTTCAACTCCAAAAACCCTACAATTTTGATGGATTTCATAGCATCCGTAGATTAATTTGGAGAGTTCTCACATCTTCAAACCCAAGAACAGAGGGAGTCTTTCCAATTAGTTCTTTAAGGTTTTTAGTTACCCTCCTTTTACCAAACGTAGTCACTTTATCAAATCTATTTATTCTTCCAATGCTGTTGTTAATGGAATTTCCAATTTCATTTTCAGACGATTCCTTACTACTATAAGAACACAGTGGGTTTTTAACATTGATCTTATATACTGCAGTCTTACTGCATTCGTCTATAACCTCTAGTAGCATTTTGTGGATTGCTTAGAAGTTCCTATAGGCAAGATCATGTCCTATACAAAGGGAGATAACTTTACGACTTCCTCTTCAATCAATTCATAATCTTTCTTGTGAAGTGCCTTAGCTAGACCTTTCAGCAAAATGTCGAATAGAAGTGTCACAAGGTCACACCTGTAATGCGAGAGGCTCAGGAGGCTGAGGCAGGAGGATCGCAAGTTTGAGGCCAGTCAGAGCAAATTAGGGAGGCCCAAAGTGACTTAGTAAGACCCTGTCTCAAAAAATAAAAAGGGGTAAGGATGTTGCCCAGTGGTAAAGAACCCCTGGGATCAATCCCCAGTGCCAAAGGAAAAAAAAAGAGAAGAAGAAGAAAGAAGAAAGAAGAAGAGGGAGAAGAAGGAGGAGGAGGAGGAGGAGAAGGA
>PVKS010022758.1:0-33265 GCA_004027875.1 Aplodontia rufa
AAAAAAAAAACCAAACAAGTGCCCCTGAGTTCAATCCCTCCTACCAAAATAAAAAAATAAGTAAATTAAAAAAAAGTGAAAAAAATCATTCTTGTATTGGATATTTTTGAGAAAGTTCAAAGATAAAGATAGGTAGAAAATCAAGGAAACTAACATTCCAGGAAAGGAAAATTACATGTGCAAACACATCAAATATGAATGTTTTCTTCTTATTTGCCTTTAATGTATTTAAAAGAAAAAGATTGATTTGGTAAGTAACAAGAAGTAAGTCCAGAACCAAGAAGAGAGTAGATTGTAGACAATAGGGGTAAGTCTTGACTATGTGTGTGAGTGTGTGTGCGTGTACGTGCTGGGGATTGAACCTAGGCATGTGCACTTGCTAAGCACACATTCTACCACTGAAATATAACCCCAGCACCTGATATTGATTTTGTATAGTCAGTTACAGAAAACCACTCTAAATAATGTGATTTAAAGTGGTGTTGGAAGAAGACTGTGAATCAACAAATTTTTATTACGTCTCAGGCACAATGTGAAGACCTTTGCTATTCTTCACTTTGTGGGATGTTTTGAATGGAACAGCATTTAACTATTTTCAGTATTCTTCTCCTCCCTTTTTCTCCACCTTCTAGGGCTTAGTACATAGATGGTGCTTCATTAATAGCTTGTTTAGGATGAGGACAAATTTGTTTTTTCACTTACCTTTGTTGATCTTCTCATGATTTGGTTCATCTCCTGGCTTTGTAATCCCCTTTCCAGAAGAGCATCTTTTTAAGACTCAATTCAAGTGATTCTGCCTCTGATTCATTTCTATATTGTCCCCACAAGACCCTGTAAGCATCTCTGTTGAACCCCAGCAAGGTGTTACATGCCTATCTCTGGCTTTGAGTGTGACCTTCCTGGAGACTGGGGTCTTAGTTTTATTCCCAGCAGCTGGCATATATACCAGGAACTCAAATGTTTAGGAAATGTATGAATCATTTGGGGTGACAGATTCTGCAAATGATGAGGATACAGTATATGGGACACGTTGGGAAAGGAATAGTGGGATGAGCATGTAGAATGTGTGATTTCATTGATGGTGGGGGACAACTGTGAAAGAGAGAACCTATCAGGGGTTGAATTCTGGTTTTGTCACTCAGCTGTGTATCTCCTCTGTGCCCCAGTTTCGCCATCCATTAAATGGGGACCATAACATAACCTATCTCAGGGTTGTTCTGCGGATTAAAGATGTTAATACGTAAAGTGTGTCTGACCAATTAGTAGTCACTATATATATTCAATTTAAAAAACAAAAAGGAGGGAAGGAGAAGGAAGAAGGAAGGAAAAAAATAAAAAGGAGTCAATTAAAACTTGTGAGCCCAAGAATTTGGTTGTCAGGTGTTATACAGACGGTCTTCCGTGGTTAACTGGAAGAATGGTGTTGGTTCACACTCTGCTAGCAGCCTGCGTGGGCCACCGTGGAAATCTCGGTTCCTTGGTTGTGGAGCTTCTCCTTCGCCTGGCTGCACCTCTTCTGTTTCTAGATTGTCAGCGCTGGGGGGCCAGTCTGTGGCTCCTCCACACGCAGGACTCGCTTCCTTTTTGGAGACCACCTTCCTCTTAACATCATTTTTGAGGTGTTTTTTCACCCTTTCTGTGTGCTTTAGGCTTCATCTTTTCCTCTCAGTGTGTGTATTGCTTAGAGTCTGTGTCCTGCAACACAACAGTTATAATCTGTCTTCCATAGTTGGCTATTGTTTTGTTTTCTTTTGCCCATTTAACCCTTATTAATATTTTTTATTTTATTTTTTTTTTTAAAGAGAGAGGGACAGTGAAACAGAGAAAGAATCAATTTTATTTAGGTTTTCATGGACTTTCGTTGCTTGGACACTTCACTATGTACGTGGTGCTGGGGTTTGAACCCCCGCACTAGCACATGCAAGGCAGGCGCCGTAACTACAAGCCATTGCTCCAGCCCCATTAACCCTTATTTTTAAAGCATTTCCTAGGTGTGAAGCCTGGTAGCAAGCCTCAGGTGCTGGTCTTGCCCTCTTGCTGTCCATGTTGTGAGCGGAGTGCTTGCCCCATCTCAGCTGGCTCAACTGAAAACGAGGCTGTTGAGAGAGTGCTGCTTTAGAATAGGCAGTTTATTTTGGAAAGATGTCCCCAGGAGCAGAAATGGAATAGTGACAAAGGAATAGTGACAAAATGAAGGTAGGAAAGCCACTCCAAGTGTGAGCTACTGCGCTGGTTTGCACGGTGCACAACTGGCACTTAATCCCTCGGGGAGCTGTGCAACGCACCTCAGAGTCCTCCACTTCAGATATGGAAGAGGGAAGTATTTATCCACCGGCTCCCAGCCCCCACGAGGCAAGTGTTGCTCGGAAATGCCCTCACTCTTCCAGGTTTGCTTTTGTGCCCAGAAAGGCTGAGTAGGATCTGCAGGCTTCGCATGACCTGCAGCAGCTGAGCAGCAAGAGATCCTGGGTGCAACTAATGCTAGGACTGTCAGGCCACACCTGTTGTGACAATCAGTTGCATACAGTGGCTGTACCAAAATGGCAGTTCAAAGGTTGTGAGGCATAGTGTAAAGAGTGCCCCCAATACCTCCTCTTCCGTTCCCGCATCAGGGCTGTTTTCTAAGGAGTCTCCCCTACCCCCATGCCCTGCAGTTCTGAGATGGCTTGGTGATGGCTTGGTGATGTTGACATGTCACTGTTTATTCTCCTCCTTCTTGGGAGTCTTTGCAAAACTCACAGACGGGGTCCCGGTGGTCATGATGGTTTAGGCACACACCAGGAAAGGCTTTGAAATCTCCATCTGCTTATGGGAAAGCTTCTTGTTATGGGTTTAGTGAGTCCTTCTTTCTGTCTTTCCCTCCACAAATACTTTTTGATGTGCCTGCTTTTGTCTCAGGTGTTGCCAGCAACAGTGGCAGCTCATGTTCTCAGAGCACGCTCCCTGGACCAATCAATAGCACCAGCAGGTCCTGGGACTGCTAGAAACACTACTTTTTGGGTTCCAATCCAGACCTTCAGAAACAGAAACTCTGGCGGTAGGAGCCTAGCAATCTGAACATGTGATTCTGACATGTGCCGAAATTTGAGATCCAGCAATAGGGCACTTACTAGGTGCCAAGCATTATTCTTGTTATACATTTTTATATATGTATGAACTCATTAAATTCCCACCCCCAAAATCCTATTTTGTATGCTGTTATTTTGCAGATAAGGAGACTAAGGCCCCAAAACACAGATAGTAAATGCTAGTGCTGGCATTTGAATCCATACTGACTCTAGCATTGTTTAGACCATTCCCAGGCATTGGGACTTCCCATCAGGGTGCTTACTTATAGGAAGAAAAATAATGTTCTATATGGAAAACTCTTCTTTCTAATGGATAAACATATATGATGGTAAAGCAAAATTTAGGTAAAGACACTTTATTTTCCTTTGAAGATGTACTTAAGCAGAATCTAATTTAATTAGTTTCACTTATCAATAGTTTCCTTCCGAGAGCAACTAACTGAAAAGTTATTCTTTAGTGATGATGTGCAAGCTTTGGGCCTTGTTATTTTCTTAAATATTTTTAAGGGTCTCCACAGAGTTTTTTTTTTTTTAATTTTTTTTAAGAGAGAAGGACAGTGAGAGAAAGAGAGAGAGAATCAATTTTTATTGAGTTTTTCACATGGCTTTTGTTGCTCTGACACTTAGTTGTGTATGTAGGTGCTGGGGTTTGAACCCATGTACTTGTATGGTGCTAGGCAAGCACTGTAACCACCAAGCCACCGCTCCAGCCCTCCACAGAGCTTTTTATAGGGTTTCCATCTATCGACTTCTATTGTATTAGAAATTAAAACAGAAAAACTTTTTAAACAGTTTGAATAATTGCATTTAATTAATTGCTGGAGTGAAAGTATCACATAGCCTCTGAAGAATGCCCCACCCCGTTCCCACCGTGCTGGGGATGGAACCGAGGGCCTTATGCTTTCTGGGCAAGAGCTCTACACTTAGTCACACATCTCTAGCCCCACTGTGTGCTATGAAAGAATGAGAGTGAAGAAGACATATAACTTCACGTTAGGAAAATGGTTTTGACCTCCCAAACTGCTTGTAGTGTCTCTGGGGTGTCACAGAGTTCCCAGGCCATACTTTGAAAACAGAAGTGGTAGGGGTTAGTTAAGAAAAGTTTGTGGGGGCATGTGCAGTGGCTCAGTGGTTACAGCACTTGCCCGGCATGCACAAGAACGCAAGTTCAGACCCCAGTGCCATGTACACAACGAAGTCTCGGAGCAACGAAGGCTACATGGAAAACTGATTAAAGATTGATTCTCTCTTTCTCTCTCTCTCACTGTCCCTCTTGCTTTAAAAACAAAAACAAAAAGTATGACTATTATCTAATCACATATCTTGTCTGAGTGTGTTTTTTTGGAGTTCATGCTAAATTGTTACATCAGTCTTACCTCAATCATAGGTGTCCTGTGTCATAACCTGCATCTTCTTTGTAAAGCAAGTTAAAATTTAGAGAATTTAATGGACTCTGAAAAAATTGGAAAGAGACTGAGGTATGGGCGATGTGGGGGTAACTCTGGTTTAGGAGCAAATGCATATCATATTGTTACTTTATACGTATTTATGATTGTGCAATAATCAACTCCTTAAAAAATTGGAATTACTTGAGTTATGAATTTTTGGCTGCTTCTGAAGTAAGACTTCTTTATTCTGTTGACTGGGACCTTCACTGTAGGGTGATGTGGCTGGGGTGTTTTTCTGGGAAACTTAAACGCTAGTATCTTTATTCCCCCCTCCCCTGCCGTTGTACAGTAGTTAGGAGACTTTTCTTATCTCTTTCCTGGGAAGGCCATCTGCTAGTTTCAAGGAGCGGAGTGGGAAGAGGACCAGAGTGGCTATGAGTGGCTGTGGATAGTGCCTGTTGGTTCTGGCTGTGTCCCTGTTTTGCTGGGCTTTCTCCTGTACTGCATGCCCTCACCCCTGGAAACTGTTCTTCCCAGAATCCTTTGACAGCAGGATTCTGTTTTTGATTCTGCTTGTGATTTGGAAGGTTAAATAAAAGAAAAGGCTACTATTGCTATTGCAGCTGTGGCACATAGCAAACATTAGATTTTTCCTGCAGCTTCTGAGTGTACCCATGGGACTCAGAGCCACTTCAGTGATGGGACACCTTAATCACCTGTGCAGTTTCTTGTGATGCTTATACATCCTGATTTCCTGGACACCAGTGATGGTTTCCTGTCCTTTGCTCTCACAGCCCTTCCAAGGATTTTATAAACTTCTAATTCTTGGAATTAAATCTCTTCCTGCCTGAAATACTTAGAATAGTCTCTATCTTTCTGACCAAATCTGGGCTGATACACACACATTTTTTTATCTGTATTTTCAGATGGTTCCTCTATTTTCCCCCCACCTTTGGTACCTGGGCTTGCACCCAGGAGTGTTGAACCACTGAGCCACATCCCCAGCCCCATTTTTATTTTTAATTTTGAGACAGGGTCTCACTAAGTTGCTAAAGCTGGCTTTGAACTTGCACTCATCCTGCCTCAGCTTTCTGAGCTGCTGGGATGGTGCAGGAGTGCACCATCCTGCTCAGCTGGTGCCTCTATTCTTAAAGGAGTCCATTTTCCTAACTTTCTGAGATCTCTGCTTCTTTTAAAGAGAGAGGTACAGAGAGAGAGAGAGAGAGAAAGAGAATCAGTTTTACTTAGCTTTTCATGTGACTTTTGTTGCTCCGACACTTCATTGTGTATGTGTTGCTGGGGCTTGAACTTGGGTCCTTGCGCTTGCCAGGCAACTGTTGAGCCACCGCTCCAACCCCTGCTGTTGTTGTTTTTGTGGTATTAGGGATTGAACCCTGGTGCTCTGTACTACTAAGCTACATCCCCAGCTCTTTTTAATTTTGTGACAGGGTCTTCTTAAGGTCCCAGGGTGGCCTTGAACTTGTGATTCTCCTTTCTCAGCCTCCAGGGTAGCTGGGATTACAGGCATGTGCCATTGTGCCTAGCTGAGACCTGGTGTAGTGAGACATTTGTTTTTACCTGACTTAGAGAATGAATCCCGATTAGTTTGTGAAGTGGGGAAGGGGCTATTTGTAGTGGTGGAGGGTTCTGGGTCTCTGACCATTATCTGGATAGATATTCAACGCATCCTCCTTAATTTAGTCTCTTTCACCCCAACCTCCCGAGTGTCCTGGAGCTGCCAGTTCTGGAGTCTTTTGGAAATTCTGGGGTATAATCAGGTCGGATCTTGGCTCTTCCTGCTGTCGGTCTAGGATTCAGCTCTGTCAGTTCCTTTTAGACATTACCTATTTGCAGTCCAGCTTTCTCTATTTTATTGCTATAGTTTGTCTTTTTACTGGGGTTTCAGAAAGGAGTGATATTAATGCCTGTGTGCTCTCTGTTCTGTGTACCATAAAGTCTTACTTTTTCAAACTGATAATCAAGAAGTCACTGTCTTTTTTCTGGGCAGGGGCTAATTACCTTTAAAGTAGAATTTTGGAGTGTAAGCGATGATGCTCATCCTGCTGGAAGCGTTTTTAGGGAAATTTGTGTCCTCTGCTGGTCAGAATCGGGACATTCATGCGACTCTGAATTCTCTTTTTCCTCCCTTGCATTCCTATTCCCAGTCTGTAGCTCAGTTAAAGGAGCTGCCATCTCTTTCATTGCCTAGGTTGGGAAATATGCCAGATCATTTCTTCTGCCCTCCTCTCCTTCTCTTTTTAATTTTTATATTGTGGTAAAATACACATAACAACAACCTCCCTCCCTTCCTCCCTCCCTCCCTTCCTTCCTTCCTCCCTCCCTCCCTCCAAATCACCTAATACAAACCACAGGCTATCCAGGAAGTAGCAATCCTACTGGCAAGCTTTCTCTCTGTAAATAATGACTTCAAAAATACAAATTTGTTCAATTAAAGATAAAAATTTACCATCTTAATCTTAATTTTTTTTGTTTGGTTTTTTGGTGCTGGGGATTGAGCCCAGGGCCTTTTCCATGCTAAGCTTGAACTTTACCACTGCGCTCTAACGCAACTCTCCATCTTAACCACTTTTGTATTTTTTTTTTTAAAGAGAGGGATAGTGAGAGAGAGAGAGAGAATCAATTTTTATTTAGTTTTTCATATGGTTTTCTTTGCTCTGAGACTTTTTTGTGTGGCGCTGGGGTTTGAATCCATGCACTCGCGCATGCCAGGGAAGCGCCATTACCGCTGAGCCACTGCTCCAGCCCCATCCTAACCATTTTTAAGTGTACCCTTCAGTGGCACCAACTACCTCTGCATTGTGTACATTTATCACCATCATCATCTCCCAAATTCATTTTATCTTGCAAAATGGAAACTTTCTACCCATTAAACACTAATTCTTCTTGGCCCCTTTCCTCATCCCTGGCAACCATCATTCTTTATGCTTTTGAATGGTTTGTTTAGACAGAGATGATGAGAAGCCTGGTATCCATGGATGGAAAGATCAGGACTCTGCGCTGACACTCACGTTCAGTATTGTGGTGACTGGTTGAGGACACCCTTTGTCCCCATGCACCTCAAAGATGTGAATGTGCTATTTTTAGGGCTGGAACATTGGGGCAATGCAACAATGACAAGAATTTAATGAATCTCAATGTGCCTGCAGACGGAGATGTTGCTTGAGGTGCAGAATAGTATGTGCTTTCTGTGATAAGATTAAAAACGAGACATTTTATTTGGGGTTAATTAGCAAGTAGCACTACATTTTGAGCCTATCTTGTGGCCAGCATTGCAATAGGTGCTGTGGTAGGCGGTGAGGCTGTGAGAGAATGGGGGGAAACAGAGACCCCAGGAAGGAAGAGTGTGATGTGGTTTGCTGTCATATTGGAATGTGTGGGCTAGTGTCTTATGCTTATGAACCAAACATAGAACTAGGTGTTTTTGTGTATATCATCTCATTTAATTATGGTAGTAATTGTCTTGAAGATACAGCTAATACTGTAGATCCTGTTTTATGGGTGAGGAGACCGAGAGACAGCGAGGTTAGGTAATTTGTTAAAGATTTCTTCAAAGACTGGCGCCTGAAAGACAGGAAATGAGCCCTCACGTGTCATTTGAGGGTAGACCTTGAAGCACTTTCAAGATATTTGCAATGTGGTACTTAAAATGTGTGCATGGAGGTTTCAGGTGTGGGGACAGACAATAAATCTACAAGAGTTACTGGGCTGGACAATTGGATGGGATCTCAATAGGTGGCATTTGGAGGAGGAAGGGACTAAGGTTTGGAGGTAGTGGCAAGCTTAGCATGTGTGTGAGAGAGTAAGCTGTCTTATGGAAGAGAGGGACAGCAAGACTGACTCCTCTATGGGTTCCAGAGGAGGTTGGTCTTGATAAGATTAAAACTAATGAGTCAGCCAGTTAGGAGCCAGAACAGCGGGAGAATGCTAGTCATTTAGTGCTCCTGTTCCGAGAGTGGAGTAGCTGGAGAGGCCTGGAGACCTTGAACAAGAATTCAGATAGGAGACGAGGTTGCTGTAGCTTGGCCGGGCGGCCTTGCACCAGGTGATGATAGTGGGGACTGAGACCTGGGGTGGGGGCAATAAATCCAATAGAGAGTTTGATGAAAGATAATGGCCTGGATTCACGCTACATTGAAGTAGTAGGAGGAGGTGAAGCAGATTTTGTGGCTTGTAACCTGGGAGATGGAGTGTGTCAAGGACATAAAAGAGGAAGGTGAGGTAGTAAATGCAAGCGGGCAAGGACTGAGTGCCCCTGGGCAGCTGGGGACTGGAATGGAGCTCAGAGGTCAGAGGTCAGGGTTTGGATTTGAGAGTCTGGTGTTCATAGTTTAAAGACTCTGGATTCCTGAGTAGCTACTCGATTTAAAAGGCGCAGACCTCCTCCCCCATCCTGGGATCTTCCAGTTTGGGAGGAACAGTGATTGACAGCTACTTCTTGCTTTCCCTTTATTTGGCTTAAGTCCCAGAGAAACTTACACCGGAACCTGGGGGAATATTTCTTCCAGGAGTTAAAGTTTGAAAAGGTAATCACATTGCATGAACCGTTATAGACAGAATACGTGTGCACCTTACTGCTTCAGGAGATACAATCTGGATAAATCTGCGGTGTATATACTATACAACCAGTTGGCCTAGAAACTGAAGGTTTTTTTTTTTTTTTAAAGTGAATTGCAATTATGAAAACTTTTTCTTAATTGAACCAAGTGTTGTTTTTCTTGTCCTGGTTAATTCTTTGAGTGTGGCTGTAGATGTGGTGACCTGGACATAGATGTCCCTGTCCCCAGTGGTTCTTAGAAATAGTCTTGGTGGTCTGGCAGTGGGATGAGTGGATTGGTTGGCTAGGTGGAAAGGGAACATAAGGGGCAGGATGTGGAGGGTGGATGTAGGAAGCAGGGGTGAAAGTTATTCACATATTGTACTTTTTGGATAAAACTGCTGAGCTGATCCTTTGGCTGTGCCATTTGGTGGATTCTGTCATTGAGTGTCCTGCCCAAGGCTTTGGAAAAAGCCTCAGTTGATGTGGGTTATCTCTCCAGGCCCCACTTTAATTGCTGGACACAAGGTGACGAGGGCAGGTGGACTCTGGGGATTGCTAACCCTTGGGTTATTTCCCTGGCACCTTAGAGCCTAGTCCCTTGGGTCTTGAAACTGTTTTCATTAGGGAGCCGTCAGCCAGGAGCAGCCACCTTGCAGGGACTCCAGTGGAGCTTTGGAGTTTGAGGAGTGGATGCCTCTCCTCCCTGCAGGAAAGCCTGGCAGAGGCCACTCACTTAAGTTGGGTGGCTGTCCTTTGCCTGCCCTTCCTGCTTTCCTTGAATGAAACAGTCTTGAAAAGAAAAACTGCTCTTTTCTCCAAACCCTCGTGACGACATCTGTGCTTGCTGACAGCCACCCACCTGGCTCCCACCACCAAAATGACATCTGCTTCTCAGATGCACAAGGCAGCCTGTGGGGGCCGGCTTGGCATGGGTTCAGATCCAGCCCTCCTTACTACTTAGTAGCCACATGACTTCAGCAAGTGCTTGGCTTTCTCTGAGATTCTCCAAGCTTGGGCTTTTCTCTCTACCTACCTTGCAGGGTTGTTGTTATTGATGCTGACCATGAAATGCAATACTGCTGTCCCTCAATCTCTAGCCAGAGGATCTGTGGTGGAAGGGGATTACCTTTTTCTTGGAGGTGGGTCGGGAGGATTCCCCCGAGAAGAAGGTAACATGGCCTATGGAGGCTCTTGGGGTTGTCAAAAAGAGATGTTCTGTGTATGATAACCTTGCAGGAAGCTCTATCCTGCATCTCTTCGAGGGGAACTCAGTTCAGGGCTGTTATCCACACTCAAATCAGCTCAGAGTGATGAGCTTTCTGAGTTAGCCTGGAAACCCATTCCTCATAATTAGCATAGCTTATCAGAGGAAATGCATCCTGAAGAAAACTGTAAGTTTTTTTAAAATTTTTTTTTAATTTTTTTTTTTTAGTACATTATACAGAGTAGTGAGATTCATTGTGGCAGTAATGCCTACATGTTACATAATTTTCATCATTTCATTCCCCAGCACTTCCCCTTTCCCTCCTCTTCCTCCCATTTATTTATTTTTATTTTTTAAAGAGAGAGAGGGACAGTGAGAAAGAAAGACAAAGTCAATTTTATTTATTTTTTCATGTGGTTTTTGTTGATCTGACACTTCATTGTGTACGTGGTGCTGGGGTTTGAACCTGTGTCCTTGCAAATGCCAGGCAAGCACCATAACTGCTGAGCTACCACTCCAGCCCCTATCTGTTTTTTGTTTGTTGATTTACTTATTTATTTAATTGAGAGAGAGAGAGAGATAGGAGAGAGAGAGGGATTCAATTTTATTTAGTTTCTCATGTGGCTTTCGTTGCTCTGACACTTCATTGTGTATGTGGTGCTGGGGTTTGAACCCGCGGACTCATGCATGCAAGGCAAGTGTGGTAACCACTGAGCCAACACTCCAGCCCCTATTTATTTATTTTTAATTGATGCATTATAATTCTACATAAGAGTGGGATTTATTGTGATATATTTATACATGCACATAGCAGAATTTGGTCAGTTTTGTTCCCCAGTACCTATTCTTTCCTGCCCTTCCTCTCTCCCCCTTGATTTCCTTCTTCTACTCCACTGTTCTCCCTTTTATTTTCATGAGATCCCCTTTTTACTTATTTTTCTCTGTAGTTTCTGCATATGAGAGAAAACATTCAACCCTTGACTTTCTGAGGCTGGCAAAGTGTTTTTCA
This sequence comes from Aplodontia rufa, assembly GCA_004027875.1. Taxonomy (NCBI): domain Eukaryota; kingdom Metazoa; phylum Chordata; class Mammalia; order Rodentia; family Aplodontiidae; genus Aplodontia; species Aplodontia rufa. The sequence continues at coordinate 11,228 of PVKS010022758.1, forward strand.
GTTCCATCTATTTACCAGCAAATGCTGTAATTTCATTCTTCTTTATGGCTGAATAGGACTCCTTGTGCATGTATGCCACATTTTCTTCATTCTTTCTTCTGTTGACGGGCATCCGTGCTGGTTGCATAACTCGGCTGTTGTGAATTGCACTACTGTAAACACAAGTGTGTATGTATTGCTATAGTAAGCTGATTGTAGTTCTTTGGATAAATACTAAGGAGTGGAAGAGCTGGGTCAGATGGTGGAAAACCATCGTTCTTAAAAAATAAAATAAAAATATGACATTACTAAAAAAGATTTTCCTGGTGACAAGGTGGTTTCACATTTTCCTTTTTTTTACATGTAAGCTGGGAATGGCTTATGTGGATTATAGCTTCACTTTAGCACTACTGAGGTGCTCAACGGAGTCTTCTGAGCTTCATCCACCAGTGGCTCTCATACTGCCCATTTGTCCTAAGAGCATTTCAGTAGAGGAGGCCCTTTGTGTCCTGCCCCATTCCTTCTCCAGCTATTGCCAGTGACAACATCCTCATTGCTCAAAATACCCATAGCGAGGATTCAGTTTTATATTTAGGAAAAAAGTGAATAGATAACACTTCAGTAAAACAGTTAATTTATAGTGGTATCAAAACCTAGTTGTTTGGGCTCTGTCTTTATTCAGTCGTCCAGGTGTGTACAGTGTAGGGGTTCTCTGGAGCATGAAACCCTTCCCAAGTGAGAGCATACTTCAAGAATCATTACCGCCTTCCCGTTTCTCCTCATGCATACCAGGCAAGCACTTTACCACTGAACCACATCCCCAGCCTGATATCTTTCTTAACAATTCGTGAACACAAGCATGATTTATCAATGTTTAACAGAAAGGCCTCCATTCTCTTGGGATTATATGCATTTTTTCCTACTTAGTTTATGTAGATAACTTTATATCAGTGGATTTGCTGTTGAAACCAAGGTTTTGGATTTTGCAAATACGGTGGTGTTGTAATTCTGTTTTGCAGGCAACCTGTTTTGCTTGTTCCCTGCTTTCCAGCCTCTTTTCTTTCCTTTTTAAATTTTTTTTTTAAAGAGAGAGGGATAATGAGAGAGATAGATAGATAGAGAGAGGATCCATTTTATTTGGCTTTTCATGTGGCTTTCATTACTTTGACATGTCCTTGTGTATGTGGTGCTGGGGTTTGAATCCGCATCCTTACACATGCCAGGCAAGCGCCGTAACAGCTGAGCCAATGCTCCAGCCCTCCAGCCTGTTTTCTGATAATGCTTTTTCTTTATTTTATTTCCCATTTCTGAGTATCTCATGCTTGCCGCTCTTGATCGGGAACCTTGTTTTACTTTTTATTGCAGCTTTGCTTTGCATCTGCGTGTACTTAATGTTTGCATTTTTAAACTCTTGTCTGGTTTTTCTCTAGAAGCCAGAATTTCCTGGGGAATCTGTCCTCTGGATATTGCAATATCTGAATACATGTCTGCCATTCATATATGGAAGGACCTAGGAGGTTGGATTACAGGTGGATGGTTGCTTGATGGAAGCAGGAGTTTTGCGGAGAGAGGCAGGTAGTCTCGTAAGGAGTTAAAGCAGTTAGCCATTGTCCTTGATTCTACCCTTTTCCACCCACCCCTACCTACATCTAACCCATGTTCCATGCTAGTGGGCACTGTTCTAAAATTATCTCCTAAATCTGCCTGAGTTTCCTCCTCTCTGCTGTGAGCCCCTTTCCTTCCCATGGCCACGTCCCCCAGGCTAATCCACCATCTGGTCTTGATTCGACAAGGGCTATCTAAAAGAACTTTCTGGGCTGTCATTCAGTGGTAGAACACTTACCCATATCTGCACTGTCCAGTAGGGTAGCCACTAGTTACATGAAGCACAGGGAGCACTTAGTGTGGCCAGTGCAATTGAGGAACTGAATTTTTAGTCTAACTTTAAATGTCTACATGCGACTGGTGGCTTCTGTATTGCACAGTGTGAAGCTAGATGATACAGTGGCCTCTTCAACATATATTTTATTGACCTCTTCCCCATAATTCGTCCTCAGTAGCCAGAGTGATCTTTTAAGAACAGATGAAATTGTGACACTTTTCGTCTTCAAGCTCTCCGGTGGCTGCCCATCCTGTTTAGAGTGGAGTCCAGCTGCTCCTCTGCCTGCGGCTTCTCCTGGAGCTGGCCTTTGCAGACCTCTTCTCCTAGGTTGTTACCTCCTCTCTTGTGTTTATGCAGCACCCTGGTTTTCCATTCCTTGAAGAGGAGCAGAGTTTCTTCTGGAGCTGTGTTTTGCATGTGCTTCTTCACCTGGACAGAGTGCTCCTCTCTCTTTGCTTGCATGGCCCTGCATGCTGGACCTCCACCCCCTATTAACTCTTATCCCTGCCAGAAATTATCTTCTCCATCTTTCTTGCTTATTTTCTCTCCATCTTTAGGAGGATGTAAACATCATAAGGACATCAATCTTGCTTGTGCCTCTGCTGTTGTGGTGGTGCGGGGAGGGATGGAAGCTATCCTGCTGCCCCACACCCCATCACTTCTCTTGTTCCCTGGAGGTGACATCACAGACTCCTTCTCTTTCAAGCCTTCTTTTTCTGACTCCCTCCCCCTACACCCCTCTTCTGCAATCAAGGATGGCCTCCAACTGGGGTAGTGGCCTTGACCACTTTCATTTTTTCTCAGCTGTAATCAGATTCTTCTGCCTCCCGGAGATTATACCCCTTATTGCCTCTATTTTCCTTGGGCATCCCCAAATTTGCTTAGCTACAAATCTCAAGAAAAAAAATCTTTGTTATTGGAACCATGCTTTTTGAGTAGTGAGGATATACAACCCCCATAAAGCTGTGCAGTTGGGTGGCTAAAGCCAGGGAAGTCAAGTAAAGGGAGCATTCAAAGATTCTTCTATCCTGTGTACCTGTATTTGGGCTCTAAATACATTCAGTTAAGAAAATTTTTATTTTTTTAAATGAAAAACCAAATTGACATTCCTGAAAAGCAACTGGAAAATGCCTGAAGGCAACATGAAAAATATCTCTCCTGTCTTCCCATGCTGAGATAACCTCAATGCCAGGCAGAGGGTACATCTTGTGTATGTTATAACATTTTTTTTAACCTGCTGTCTTCACTCAAAAAAATATGAGGTACGTATGTTCTATCAGTAAATGTGCATCCAGTTTTAAATAGCTGATGAGATCACCTTTCAGGGATGTACCCTCAATTATTAAACATTCAGGCTTTCATGACTTCAACAAGCAAACTGAGTTAATCTTTATTATTTTTCTTTTCTTGTTTTTTATTTTAACAGCCGATGTTCTAGAAAACATGGTGCCCTTGTTGTCCCTTTCATCCTCCTTTTGCAGGGGTGTGTGGGTCACAGTCCTCCGTGGTGATAGGATATCATTTGTCCTGGGCATGGATTTGCGTTGACTCCATCGCTGCACCTCATGTTTCTCTTTGTGGCAGTGACCGCTTGTTTTCCACAGGAGACACTGCTCTGTGGTAATGAAAACAAGCGCTCACCGTGACCCTGTTTCCTGAGCATTCCGCTCACACGTGCTCCTTCCCCCTTCCTGTCTCCAAGAAACACCTCGGTAAACAGAGTTCTCTGAACACCTACTGATTGACAATGCGGTGTATTTTTATTTAAAATGACTGTTGCTTGCAACTTTGAAACATGTGACCTTGACCTTTGTATTCGGCATTGTGTTAGCATTCGTTTAAATGGCAGGCACTATAAAAGAAGTGACCTTGTCCTTGAGGTTACTTCTGAGTAGTATGTAGGGTAATACAAGGTAAGTAATAAATAAATGGCTACGTGTATATCATATATATTGAAATGCACTGGAGCCTGGGTTTTAACATCACATGGGCTTCCAGCGCTGCTCCTGTCTCTTATGGTCTGATCATGAGATGGGAGAAGTTTCGAAGAGAAGTTTCAAAGAGAGCTCCAAGCACTGGTGTTTGACTTTCTTGTTATTTTAGGTGTCACAATAAAGTCTTGCATTTTGGCCAAGTTTCTGGCTAGTGCATTATGGAAATGATTCTTAGAATCCCAGTTAACTTAGTGTAGAGAAATGTACCTTGGTCATTCAGAGCTGGGTGCCTCCGAGAGTAGGAGCCTGACAGGGTTCGGGATGTGATGGGGTGTGGAGATGCCAGCCACTGTCCTAAAGAACCATTTGAGGCTGGTTTGGTCACTATAGGTAGGAAGGCTGCAGCAACCGGGGTCACGTGTCTAAACTCCCTAAGAGTGACCATTAGCCAGACAAACCTGCAAAGTTCAGGCCGCTTTTCCAATTTTGATAGTCCCCATTGTTTAGTTTTGCCAAGAGCTCAGTACCAACACCCAGAGTAAGCACTAGGGATTTATGCATCGACTTGGCATTGCAGCCTCAGGATCAATGGATTTGTTTGAACAGGGTAGAGACACGCTTGGATTTGTGGAACTCACATGTGTGAGAAAGTTCACATCTGGCCTGGGTTGTGGCTAAGTCATGGGCGGTGGGACCACGCAGCAATATGAAAAACACAATAAAGTAATCTTGTCCTTCAGGGCAGTAGTTTGACATGCACTATATTAGACTAAGCAAGAAATGGTGGTAGGAGAGGTTGTGGGCCCCCAAACCAAGAATTTAAGTAAGTATTAACTTAAATGACTATAAAACTGGTCATCACATTTCAGTTCCACTTCAGACCTTTGTCAATGTGTGGCCTTCAAGTCCCCTTGTCCCCCCTCCCACTGTCAGTACCATGTGTTCTCTTTTCATGAACATTGTTTTTCTGTATACATTATACATAATTCTACATACATTTTTATACATATTATACACACTTATGCCATCCACTTGTGTTTCTACACCTTTATTTCTTAGCTACTCAATTTGGGGACATTGCTACCTTATTATAAATGGTGCATCTGTGAATATTTTTGTTACAAATTAGCATTTCCCCCCCTTTCCTTTGTGTTCCTGATGTCTGTACCCCAAGGGAAATACTGTGTCAGAGGATCAGTTTTTGTGTTCTCTAGAAAAATTGGAACTAATTTATATTGTGGGAGTAGATATGCGGGTCTTCTCAGTGACATTTGGCTGTGCAATTTTAATAATTCTTTGGTGATTTAGTAGGCATGTATATATGCCTCAAGATTGTTTTAATATGCTTTTTTTCAGGAGGTTGTGAAGAAGCAATGGTTTGGTTTTCATATTTTGGCACGTTTTAAAACCAAACATGGGGGCTAGAGTGGTAGCTCAGTGGTTGTGGTGCTTGGCTGGCATGTGCGAGGATATGGGTTCGAACTCCAGCACCACATACACAATGAAGTGTGAGCAACAAAAGCCACATGAAAAACTAAATAAAATTGATTTTCTCTTTCTCTCTGTCTCACTAAACAAAACAAAACACCAAAACCACATAATACCCAAATGTGTGAAAATCTCTAATCAAGGTGAACTTGAAAGTTGATGTCTTGTGATTCTATCAGTGTCTTACATAGATTGGATGTGAGTTTTTATTCGTTATACTTGACAATCTTCCATTGTTTTCTATTTGCTCCATTACATTTTTTTGGTGTAAAATTTGTTCATTAGTGTTTATATCTTTATGCTTAGTCACATCATCTGATGATATCCTGTATGTTTCTTGGCTAGAAATTATTTTGTACTTCACAAGTGGAATAAATATGCTCTTCTTTTTTAATTTTAGTTTTTTTTTAATTTTTTTTCCAGTTTTGAAGTGCTGGGGCTGGAGCCCAGGGCCTCCTGCAGGCCGACACACACTGTAGCACTGAGTTGCACCCCCAGCCATCCAGTGACTTTTATTAGCGATTCTTTCTCTCTTAACGGTTGACATATATTAATGCAATTCCCATAGAATGAATGTATTTCTGGACTTTCTATTTCATGCCACCATTTATTTTAAAAATTAACTCAATGAATTTCATTTATAATCTGTTTTATTTTTATTGTTCCGTGGTTCTGGGGATCAAATCCAGGACTTTGTACATGCTAAAAAATGCTCTACCACTGAGTTATACCCTCGCTATGATACATGTATTTTTTCCTAAGGTTTATGACTAAGACAGAGAACACATTTATTTCAAAAAAAACTTTTGAAAACCCTAATCTTTTGGCTAAATGAATGTAATGTGTTGTCTCTTATTAAATAACTTTTCTAATTTTATTTAAATGATCTCATTTAAGGGGAAAAGTCTAGAAGAAAAAGCTACATATTAGCTTATGGGTGTTTTGGATGTGATTTTGTAGACAAGTTTTAAAAATTTAATTGCAAGTGTTTGTGGCTAGTATATCAAATTGCAATTTACCTTTGTTAATTAACCTGTATCCTATGAGCTTGCTAAAATCACTTATTGATCTTACTAGTCATTGTTGTTACTAGTTTGTGGATTCCCTAGGATTTTTAATATAAACTCTATTGTTGTTAGCAAATAGAGACCTTACTTATTTCTTCTTATTTCTTTCCTCATAACCTTTATGTCTTTTATTTCTGTTTTCATTATCAATTGTCTTATTGCAGGGTACACAATGTTATAGCACGTATTTGTGCTGATACTGTTACAATGTACTTCTTTAGACCTCCTTTGTAGCTGGCTTATAAGCCATAGATGCAGTGCTGGAGATTTTCATTATTAGAAACTTTTGAAAAAAATGAACAATCCTGAGTTATTGGAACTTTAAAGATTACTTTTTACGTATTTGCAATGAGCACTGACATCTGTTTGGATATTGTAATTTGTGTACTACTGAAATGCGGTGTAAGAAATTTTGATAAGTTGGTTGGCAGTTTTGACAGGTGTTTCAGAAGTGTGTTTTTTGTTATGGGAGGAGTGAGATTAGCAGGAGCTTAATAAAATCCACTTCCTTGGAGGAAAGGTATCTGGTTTTATAGCCTATGCTTACAGAAAAACAGGTTAAGCAAAGTGAAAGAAAAGGAGATATGGTATTGAGTTTGAAAATCAAGTATCAAAATGTGAACAGTATCTTTGGCTGTTCATTTTAGTATTGTGTCTTTAATTCGATAAAATTATGTGCTCTGAAATGTGGCGCAGGGAGATAAAAAGAAAGATAGATTCAAATATAACTCTGGCACCTGTGTGAACTTGGGCAGGTAACTTATCCAGACTTAAAAAAAAACTATAAAATGATAACAGTTACATGCAGTTTTCAGGGGTTAGTAGAAATAATATGCCACATGAAGCACCGGGCACATATTGGGCATGCAGTAATACCTAGCTATGATTATTATAGGACTCCAAATTACTTACTTGTTATAATTTTTTTCACTTATTCATATATCCTCAAATGAATGAAACAATATCTTTGAAGACCCCTGTCCTACTAAATAGATCTAAAACTTTGGGTTCATGGAGAATTGCTCTGATGAATGTGGAGGAAAATGATTTAAATATGACAGGGACAACAGCATTGGACCTTTTCTTCCCTTTCTTTCCCTACCCTCATTTGAAGAGTCAGAAAAGCCTGTTTTTTTTCCAGGGCATCTGAGGCCCTGACAGGGCTCAGCTGTCCAGGAGCACCTGCCACCCAGAGCGTGGGTGGAGCTGTCTCCGAGCCTGGCTGTGAACCATGGCAGGGTCCCTACAGAAGACTGCAAGAGCCGAGGGGGGCTTTGGCAGGCTTTGTCTCCATTCTTTTTACCTCCTTCCCCTTCCCTTTTTCTGTACCTAGACTTCTTGGCCGGGCATCCTTGGCTGATGTTGTACCCTGTCTCTTTCTTCTAGAACTCTGAAGGTGGACTCTATGTATGCATGAATACATTCTTGGCCTTTGGAAGGGAACACGTTGAAAGACATTTTCGAAAAACCGGACAGAGTGTGTACATGCATCTGAAAAGACATGTGCGAGAGGTGAGATGAACATGTTTGGAGAATTGGCTTTGACCTCTTTCCCGCAACATTGTCTTAGTGCGCTTCATGACGTGGAGAGTTGATTGTGCCCGCATAACTTCTGATTTTCATGGATGATGGAAATAAAAACAATACTGTTTGTAGAAATGTATGGATCTCCCCCAAAACTTATCTTTTTTTTTTAAGGGAGGGAGAGAGAGAGAGAAAGAAAGACAGAGCTGACTTTTTCATCTGGTTTTTGTTGTGTTTGTGGTGCTGAGGATGGACCCAGGTCCTCCTGCATGCCAGGCAAGTGCTTTATCCCTGAGCCACCTCTCCAGCACCCAAATCTTATCATAACCAGATTTATTTTTCTTTCTCTAGAACCAGATTGGAGATGTCTTAACATAGGTTAAGACATGGTTTGACTTGTTAGAAAAAATGATTTAAGTTTAAAAAAACAGAAAAGTATAGCTGGGCATGATGGCACTCACCTGTAATCCCAGTGATTCTCGAGATTGAGGTAGGAGTATTGCAAGTTTGAGGCCAGCTTTAGCAGCTTAGTGAGATATTGTCTCAAAATAAAAAAAAATTAGAAAGATCTGGGGATGTGGCTCAACGGTAAAGTGCCCTTGCGTTAAATTCTCAGTGCCACAGATAAATAGAAAAAAAAATTCAGAAGAGTATAGAAAATAATGCTAGAGATACTCATCATGGATCCCACAGTCAGAACTGAAAAAACATTGGATGCTATTGCTTCATAATATTTTTTTCCTTTTTAAAAATTTTATTTTTTAATTGATGGATTCTGATTATACCACAATAGTTAGATACACTATGCCTTTTTTTCATTTTTTTAAATTGATAGAAATACAGCTTTCCATCCTCCTTCTAGGCGAAAGATTCACACCACTGCTGTGAATTATCTTTTTCATTCTCATGCATGTCATTATATTTTATTTAAATGTGTGTATTCATGAATGATATTTAGCATGACTCCATATATTTAAAGATGTAGATACATGCTATCACACTGGTGCTTATATTTCTGTAATGTTTCCCCTTGCAATGTTGTTTTTGGAATCTGTCTGTGTTGAGATGCATCAAGATGTACTTAGTTTGTTTGAGAAGTTATTTGGTATTTCATTCTATGAGTACTTTGTAATTTATATCATTCTCTTATTGATGAACATTTAAATTGTTTCTAATTTTTTTTTTGCTACTACAAACAGTGTAACAATAAACATTTTCATATACTTGTCTTGGGGGTACACATGCAAGATTTCTTTGGGAAATATATTTTGGAAGTGGTAATGCTGCGTTATGAGTGCATTTATCTTCATTTTTATTAGATGAAGATAGATTTCTCCCCAGAGTAATTCTACCAAGTTTTCCTCCTATCTGCAGTAATTTTGAAATACTGTCTTCCCCCACCCTCACCAACCGTTGGCCAGACTTTTGATTTTTGCCAGTCTACTGGTTATGAAGCGACACCTAAATATTTATCATTTCCTTTTGTGAAGATTGAACATCTTTTTGTCAATTGTCCATTTTTTCTTTGCTGTCTCTTCTCTGATTTGCATATATATATATATATTGTATATATATATTGTCCATTTCTTTGTGGTTTACCTTTTTCTTTGTCAGTTTAATGAGTTCTTTTTTCATTTTGGGTACCAAACCTAGGCTTTAATATAGAAATTTTTTTTTACACTTGGTGGCTTGTCCTTTTTTTTTTTTTTAAAGAGAGAATCAATTTTATTTTTTTTTTCATCTGGTTTTTGTTTATCTGACATTTAGGTATGTTTGTGGTGTTCGGGTTTGAACCAGGGTCCTTGTGCATGCCACTGCTCCAGCCCTGTGGCTTGCTTGTTTATTTAATTATTTTTTTAACGATAAGTGGTAGATATGCATGTGTTTTTTCTTCCATATTTTAAAATTGGTGCATTTTAGCTTCTTGTAATGATGGTATTAGCTGTTACATATTCGTACATGCACACAATATAACAATTTGGCCAATATTTTTTTCTTTTTACTTTTTTATGAAAGAAATTTGTAGATGTTTTAAATTTTATTGTAGTTAGATTTACTAAATCTTTTCTCTATAAGTTATGACTTTTTTATCTTTTCTAAAAAATTGTTTCAGAACTGAATGTCATAAAGATAGTTCTTGTAGTTTTTTTTATTTTTTTAAGAGAGAGATGTACAGTGAGAGAGAGAGTCAATTTTATTTAGCTTTTCATGTGGTGTTCGTTGCTCTGACACTTCCTTGTGCATGTGGTGCTGGGGTTTGAACCCAGTGCTAGCATCTGCTAGGCAAGAGCTGTAACTGCTGAGCCACCGCTCCAGCCCCTAGTAGTTTGTTTTTTGAAGCAAGTATGTGCAAATATGTGTATGTTTTAAAATTCTGAGTTTTTAATTCATCTATATTTTATTTTCATATTTGTATTAAGAATAGGCATCTATTTTTTTCCACAATGATAACTTATAGTCCCACTACTAATAAATTAGTACCGCCTTTCAATAATGATTTATGGTGCCATTTTTTTATTGCTGATTGACATTCACATTGTGGTCTGTTTTGGGGCTCTTATTTGTCTCTGCATAGCTGGTAGAGCAAGCACTCTTTGCATGTTTGTTTTTTCCCCAGAACTTTGTTGGGTGCTTTTGGACATTTATTTTTCTAAAATGGACTTTGGAATCAGTTCATATGGTTAAAAAATATTCTATTATGATTTTGATCACAGTCACACTGAATTTACAAATTAACCTATAATCCACATCATAAGGGTTATTGATGTGTTTCATGAGGGCCTGCACTTTTGTCTGCTTTGTTTATTTCTATATCTTAGCATTGAAATAGCTCTTAGCATATAGTAGGTGCTTCACAAATATTTATTGAAAGGCCATTTGACCGGGCATATCTCTGTTTACTCAGAGCTCTTTTATTTTGTTCAATAATATTTCATAATTTTCTGTTAAGGAGCTTATATTTTATTAAGTTTTTTAGGAAACATAATTTTTGTTATTAATATGCCTGCTATCTTTTATTTTTTACCTGTTTCATTGATATTATTGTTATTTAATCAGTTAATGATTGAGGATGTGAGGATGTTGTTAATTTTTAGGTGCCCATTGTCCTACTAGTTTGTGAACTACCTTGGATCTTTTTTTTTTTTTTTTGAGAGAGAGGGACACTGAGAGAGAAAGAGAAAATCGATTTTATTTAGTTTTTCATGTGACTTTTGTTGCTCTGATACTTTGTTATGTACATGGTGCTGGGGTTCAAACCCGAATCCTCACACATGCCAGGCAAGTGCTGCAACCGCTGAACCACCCCTCCAGCCCCTATCTTGTATCTTCTAGTCAATTCTGATTTGAATTTTATTTAATCTCTCACCTTAGCCTATCTAATATGTTCTCTGTTTAACAGAAAGGCCAGGAGGTCAGATAAGCCACAAATTCAAAGATTAGCTTTAAAATATTTGATTTTGGCCTGATATATATGATATACACCTATATATTATTGCTATTGGTGGTACATGGCAATTCTTGTGTAGTCTTCTCTGTTCCATATATCTTAGTGTAAAGTAATGAACTTTTAGGAAACTGAGAAAAAAAAAGTAAGAAAAAAAGAAAAGGAAGGAAAAACCGAGGCCCAGAGACTTAATAACTTGCAAGGTCACCGAGTTAGCAGCAGTGTTGTGGAATGCTGCTAATCTTGTATGGTCAGCTCTGTCTCTGAAATTTTACGTAAAATATTTCACTCTTTGATGACCACCTCCACTCATTTTAATGTTATTCATTGGTTCCTATTTTGATCTGTTCTACCTCCTTGAGTTCTCTGGGCCTATAACTTGTTTAGCCTGCTTCTCATGACCCATGAGAATAAATCGTCTGTCATCAATAGTTCCCTTAACTGATACTTATCCTCTTGTCTTGCCTCCTTAATTAATCACCAGAACCCCTAGTTAATCCACTGATGTCTCCCTCTCTTTCCATACACAGATTGCAGGAAACCCCATAGCACCATGGGGTTTGAGAATGTATTAGTCTGTTTTGCATTATTATAATGACATACCTGAGGGAAAAAAAGTTAAAGAGTTCTATTTAGCTCACCATTTTGGAGGCTGAAAGTCCAAAAAGCATTTTCCAGGCTCTGATAAGGGCCCCATGGCAAATGGCTGATAGCAGAGTGCATGTGGGGAACTAGATTCTTGCAGTCCTTTCTGAGAACATGTCGCCATTGACCTAAGGACCTCTCGCCATTGATCTAAGGACCTCTCACTAGGTCCTACTTTTAAAAGTTCTCACCACTGGGGCTGAAGCAGTCACTCAGTGGTATCTCACTTGCCAGGAGTACGTGAGGACCGGGTTCAATACCAGCATCACATACATAACTGAGTGTTGAAGCAATAAAATTAAAGAAAAATTAAATGAATTTGATTCTGTCTTTCTCCTTCTCCCTCTCCCTCTCTCTCTCTCTCTTTTTTTTTTTTTTTTTAAAGAGAGAGGGACAGTGAGAGAGACAGAGAAAGAGAGAAACAACTTTATTTAGGTTTTCACATGGCTTTAGTTGCTCCAACACTCAGTTGTGTACGTGGTGCTGGGGTTTGAACCTGGGTCCTCCTGCTTGCCAGGCAAGCGCCGAAACCGCTGAGCCACCGCTCCAGCCCATCCCTCTCTCTCTCTTAAAAATGATTAAATAAATGGTTCTTACCATTGCCCAGTACCATATTGAGGCCCAAACCTCCCAAACCCGAACCTTTGCAACATCTGGGTCATTGCAGGGACCCTGTCCACTTTCTGGACTCCCCTCTTCTGTTGAGTCCTCATACTCTATGTCCTCTCCCATGCCCTGAAGTAGCCACTGTGAACTTTGGATGCCTTCCTAAGCCTTTACTAGCACTTCCTGTTCTCAGAAAAGTATTTCGACTTGTACTTTACAGAGAAAGCAGAGGCCCCTGTATAGGTGTTCCCATCACTTCTTTCTTGCTCCTGGAAGCTCAAATCCATGTTTCCTCCTTTGTTCCTTCCTATCTCTGCAGGATGATATCTATGTGTCTCACTCTCTTGTTCCTCTGTCAGGAAACTTGCTCCTGCATTCATTCGGCTGTCTCATATAGCCTCAATTTCTTCTGGCTTATTTTTTCCAACCTTAAAAAGAGCACTTGACCAAACTGCACCTCCAATTTGTGTGCTCTTGTGGTCATCGCACCCTTTGATTGAAGCTTCTTTGAAACTTTTCTTATGGCCTCCTCTACATCTCCCTTTAGGGACACAACATTGATGTCTGATGGATTTTGTCAACCCACTGAAAGTGCCCAGGTGTGTCACTGTGGCGTTGCTGTGGTTGATGGATGCATTTTAGCTCCCATGTTATTGGCTTTTTGAGTATATCAATATTTGAGTTTATTTTCCATGGGACTGTTCTTCCTCTACTTTCTTTGACACTGTACTTTCTTAGTGTTGTTCCTCCTTTCTGACTGCCTCGTCTCAATTTTTAAACTAGCATCTCTTTCTTTGTTTACCCCTTTAGCTGTCGGTATTTCCTAGGATTTCATTCCTAGCTCGTCTTCTTTCTCTGAAAGATGCTCTTCCTCCCATGGTGTCGTTCACATTCTTGTTTAACCACTCTCTAAGCTGACAACTTCCAAATCAGTACCTCTCCAGAGCCGAAGATCTGACCATCCAACTCTGACCTGGACTTTTCTTCTCCAATAACTCACAGGTACCTCAAGTTCAGTGTGCCCAGACTGCACAAATTATCCTCTTTCTCAAAATTGTCCTTCCTCTTAAATTCCAGAGACCTTAGACATCCTTTGGGTTCATTTTACTGCTGTGTCTACTTGATGAACAAGTCTTGTTACCTAGAATTCCCAACGAGCCCTGAAGTCCACCCCATCCTCTCCAACCTTGCTGTTCTCGTCTAAGTGCTCAGTGTCCCTGCAAGGGACCAGCACTGTGGCTTTCTGGCTGATTTTCCTTCCTTCAGTCTTGCTGCCTTTGGTCCCACCCAGTCTGCCTCCTCCATTAGAGGGATCTTTCCCAGTGCACAAATCCGTGGCTTCGATCTCTGGTCTGTCACGTCGGGCTGCAGAATGAAGTCCAAACTCTTGTATGATTACAAGTTGCTAATTATCTGGTCCCACAGCCTTCGTAACCCTCACTCTTACTCCACCAACTTTATGCTCCATACATGCAAATCATTTGTCCTTTCTGGATCGCACTGTGATCTCATGCCTGTGTATATGCTGTGTTCTCTCTTTAGGATGCCTTATATCAATGCTCATTCCTCTTTTATCTGTTGTACTCTTTGAGGTCAAAATATCCATTTGTCTGTCCCTCCCTCCCTCCCTCCATCCATCCAAACATTTACTGAGTAGCTGCTATTTGCAAGGACTGCTGTTCTTGTTACATGATTAGCCCTGTTCCTACTCCAACTCCAGATGAACTCATCAATTCTTCCTTTTAATACAATTATACATTTTTTTAATCTCTCTTAATTCTTGCAACAATTTATTTATACTTTGTTTATATTTTCCCCAATAGTGCTGGTCGGTTCAAGAGGTAGAAAACATCTTCATTCAGTTTGCTCCCTGAGCTCTAGCATAGAACCTGACACAGAGGCACAGTTATATTTGTTGACAGAGGAGGTTTAGCTTCTCAAACCCTGCCGATTTCCACCGTGAAATGATGTAGGAGCAGAAGCGCAGGTGATGGTCTTTAGAAGGAACAACGACTTTTTTCCTCCCTGAATCTAAGTCTTAGCATGCCTCCCACAATCAGGGAGAGCTTCATATTCTAGGAGTCTTCATGCAGCCCCTCTTCTTTGTTCTCCCTCCAACATGAGAAATGGGGGAGGCGGTGAGATTGGGACAAAAGGACACCGGAGACTTCCATGGAGATCTCAGGTTACCTCCAGGATTGTGAGATGAACCTTTGGTTCAGTTTCATCCCTTTTTGAGGAAGATGAGTGGTCGGGAGGGGACAGAGGCCCTAACACTGTGAAGGACAAGGATTCTGAGAGACGAGACATGCATTTGGCCTCAGTATTTGGAGGAACAGGTTTTTGAAAACTGAAGAGTTCCATAATTTTGAGATTCCCAAGATGTGAACTGTAAACCTGTAGTGGAAGCTGCAAAACTACAATCTGAGAAGCACAAAAATGAGTTGGCCTTTAATATCAAATAATCAAATGTGGAAAAGTGGATGTAGGGTTCCCAAGACAAACTAAAGCTGTCGCAAGTGCACAGCAAAATCTCGACGCAGTGGCTATTGGAGATGCTGGTGCTGGCCCACATGTCACCGTCCGTTAGAAATGTGCTATTTTCTTATCATTGAAAACACAGATACTGTGGAAATGGTTTTAGCTATTCAAAACAAAAGTTATTATAATCCTGAGAGTAAAATTATTTGTGTGAGCACTGGATGAATGGCCTCATGTCCCACTGCTTCTTGGGCTCATTGCTGCTTGGTTCGTTGCTGCTGAGGACTTCCACCATGGGAAAAAGTATCTGGACCTTAAGATGGCCAACAGAGCTGTCTGATAGTGCTGCAGAAGTGTCAGGGGAGGCTGGACTGAGGTTTAATACAGCCAGGATGTCAGTGACTACATAGTCTTATTTGTTAAATCTTTTAATAATAGTTTTTGAACTTGCCCAGGACCCTGGGGACCCCCTGAGTGAGCAGCAGCGTAGGACTTTTCCTTCCTGGAGTCACCGCTTTCTTTCCTGAGTCTCCTCTCCCTGTCAGGCATGGACTCCAGTCCTCCTGGGACCATGTGCTAATTGAAGTCTAAGATCTACCTCACCTTGCTCCCTGGTTACTACTTCTCTTCCAGAAGTGCTTTCCGTATAGCTTTGTGAAAATAATCAGGTGGGACCATAGCATTACCCTTTACCTACCTCAGTTTATGCTTATTCTGGAATATCTAGTCTAGGCTGACTAGGCTATTTCCTCTTGACCTTTTATAAAAACTGGGAACCTCTGAAATATATATATATTATATACACACACATATCTACACACACACGCACATATATATATATATATATATATATATATGCATACACAATTTTTCCTTCTCAAACTTTATGTTATAGGCTGCATTTTAATGATCTCTCTCTCTTTTTTCTTTTCAGAAGGTAAGAGGGGCATCTGGTGGAGCTTTACCAAAAAGGAGGAATTCCAAGATATTTTTAGGTAATGTAAATAATAATCAGCAGTTTTCCCAGCTCTTCTCTGTGTGTAGGTGTGTGCATGTGCATGTCTGATTTGGAGTAATAATAAGTTCTTTATTGCTCTACAGTTTAAGAATGAAAGGCTCACATTAAATCGAGAGGCTCTGACTCCACTTTGCATTTACCTGGTGGTGAAGGTTGCTTCAGGTTCCTGGTTGGGTCAAGTGCCTTGAAGTGATTATACTTACAGTGACTAGAGAGTCACTCGCTTGTGATCCTGCTTCTGGTTTCTTTTTCTTTCTTTCTTTTTTTTTTCTTTTTTTTAAGAGAGAGGGACAGTGAGAGAGAGAGAGAAAGAGAATCAATTTTACTTAGTTTTTTATGTGGCTTTTGTTGCTCTGACACTTAGTTGTGCACGTGGTGCTGGGGTTTGAACTCATGTCCCTGTGCTTGCCAAGCAAGTGCTGAAACTGCTGAGCCACAGCTCCAGCCCCTGGTTTCTTTTTTCATTGGCTTTAAAGAAGAGCCAGTTTTTCTTTTTCAAAAAATGATCCAAACTTCATGTTTTCTCAGGATTTCAGCAGTTTCTCCACAAGTATCCCTTTTTGATTGCAGAACCCAATCCAGGATCTCACTTTGTATTTGACATGTGTCCACCACCTTTTCCAATCTGTGATAGTTCCTCAGACTTTCTTTGTCTTTAACACTGTGACATTTTGAAGACCATTGGTCAGTTATTTTGTGGAATAACTAGTTTGTCCCATGAAAAGTCTGTAGTTATGCATTTTTGGGGAGACTGCCACAAAAGGAATGTGTCCCTCTCAATGCATGCTACCAGGAGGTTCATGATGTTGATATGACTGTCTTCATGCTGGTGATATTGAACTTGATCCCTTGATAAGGTTGGGTCTGCAGGGTTTCTCACTGTGAACTTATAATGTAATTAATAAATACCTTGGGGATACTTGGAGACTATACTAATATTTTATTTCTTTTCAGTTTTTCCACTGATTTTAGTATCTATTGGTGGATATTGCCTGCAACAATTATTAATGGGGTACTTGTCTAAGGGTGGTGTTTTAATTACTCTCAGTCAAGAACATCCTGTTTTGCTTGCTCAAAAGACTATTGATTTCGATATCATGTAATTATGGTCATATTTCATATTAGGTTTCTGTTTTTTTCAGGAGAAAAAATGATTTGATGTTTGACCAGTTTACATCCCTTGTTGTTAGAAAAAAATCTCAAAATTGCTTGAATAGCATGATTTCATTTTGATAAACATAAATCTATATATATTATATACATATGTGTGTAAGTATATAGGTACATATATGTATGTTTGTGTGTGTGCATTCATGCATGCATGTGAATATCTGTGTATGTGCATATATACACACACGCCTGTATAAATATATAACAGGTGTTATATATAACAGTCTGGAAGAATGTACTCCAAACTGTGAACAGTAGCTCTTTCCTGGTGATAAGATGGAAATGATTCTGATTTTCTTTTCTCCTTATTTGTATTTAACAAACATGTTATTGCTACAGTGAAGTCACATGAATTATTTGATAAGTACAATCTTTGGAACAGCCACGGAGCTGGGTTTCCTTCCTGGTTTGCTTCTCAGTTACTGTCTGCTGGGCCCAGTTTTGCTGTCTTCCCTCCTGCTCTGCAGCTCCTGGCTTTCTTTGTAAGGCTTCTCTGCAATTAGTTTTTCTACCCTGGCCCCTCTTTCCCATTTCTCAAAATGCCTTTGTAGCGCAACTCCAATCAACCGGCCAAGCCAAAACCAGCCTAGAATGAGTCCAAAAGCTGATAGGATTGAATACATTACAGTGCCTTGGTTATTAGTCTTCAGCTCCTTTACACTAATATGTAGATGATGTGACTTCCAGATTAAATGACTTCAGTATGAACTTCTTGCAGATAGAAATAATTAAACATTTTGACATACAGTTGTCATCCATTTATTTTGGTTGCATGATGAAGTTAGCAGTCCCTTTAGCTTTTATTTAACCTTTGTGTCTTTTACTGAAAAAACTTTGAGATTTAAATTGTTTTAGTGATTATTTTGATAGTAGAGGATATTGTCAAGTCACTATTTAAAAAATCAATTTAACCAGTTGAACAGAGGAAGGGAACTGGGGGAGAGAGGGAAAAGGAAAGAGGAGGTTCTGGGGAATGAAACTGACCAAATTATATTTTGTATTATGTGCATGCATGAATATATGTGAAAAGGAATCCCATCATTTTGTATAATTATAATGTACCAATACAAATTAACTAAAACAATTTAAAGGTAAGCTCTGAGTTTCTGTAGTTCATTTCAGTGGGACCTTTGCCACAGGCCGCCTTCCGTACACTCAACCTTCTATGACTTAGAAGGCCACAGGCTGTATCAGAAGCTCACAGCCCAGCAGAAGTATTCTGTTTGGACGGTGCTCATTTTATAAAAATTTGAACTGGAACGGCATTAGCTTTCTGGGGCTTTCCCCAGGTCCCATTTCTTCCTCTCTTTTATACTCAAGTGTGTTTACGTTAGCTTCTGCATCCGAGGAAGGGCTGGTCTGCAGGCCCCGAGTGACAGTCTTCTCCACTGGTCCATCTCATGTCCCAGAGGGCAAGCATATTCCTCTTGTTACACTAATCATAGCTCTGAGTTCAAGTAGATGTAGCTGTAAATTAATTTCAGTGGTGGGTCATATTAGGATTACTTCTCGCTTATGTAACAGAAAGCTTGAACATTGATAACTCTGAATAAGATAGATGCTTCTTGCTCTCATGTAGAGAATGTTGGGAAGCAAGCAGCAAGGACAGGCTAAAGTAATGACTTCGTGTTCATTAGGGATCTCGATTCTTCCCATATTTCTGCTTTATTCCCCCTTGAGGTTATGACTTCCAATCTCACTGTCATTTGGTTCAAAGTGGCTTTTGGAACTCCAACTATCACTTCCCCATTTGGAAAGCAGGAAAGGAGGGAGAAGGACAAAAATAATTTAATTTTCATCTTTCCTTCTGACTTTTTATAGATCCCTATCCAGTGTACACCTCTCTGGTCAGAAATTGGTCACACAGCTACACCTGCTACAGAGGAGACTGGAAAGGAAAGTCTGTTGGCTTCATTGAGTAAAACTGGGGGTTTCATAGTAAAGAGGAAAGGGACAGTAGATGGTGGTAGCTTCTAGTATAGATATTTCCTTTTCTGAAAAGGTCACTGGGGCTGTCTCTTCATGGAGAGGAGAGCAGACCTCTCTGGAAGTTCTTTGTTTCTTTGACTAGGAAGCACCATCTCACTAGTATTGAAAAGCAGCTGTGATTCCCTGTCTTCCCCTTCATAAAATATATGTAGATGGCCAGCATTTTATCTTGTATTGAAGTCTTTTTTTTCTTCCATTCACCTGATGATTTTGTGAATAATTCCTTTTCCAGTGACTCAACAGTGACATTAAAATCACTGAGTCATTCGGTTACAACCTTCAATCATGATTTTCTTAGGGAGGTCGAGGCCTTTAGCTGATACTGAATGGCTTGCTTCAGCCTCCTGAGTGTCATTCCGCCTCTCTTTGGTCAAGTCATACTTCCTCCCAAACACTTTAATGTCCACTCAAATGAAATGACCTCAGCTCTAGCTTTTGCTGGTAATTTGTTTTTTTAACCAACAACTGCAATTATTATTTTATTTTATTATTTTATTTTTTAAAAAGAGAGGGAGGAAGGGAGAGAGAAAGAGATAGAGAGAGTAGCCAGTGAGAACAGTAACATAGCATGTCCCCAGTGTCCTTGCTGTGCTCTTGTCATGAGCCCACTGCTATTGGCTTCCTGAAGCTCCTTTTTGCAGTTGTATGCTGAGTGTGTGGTGTGTGGGCACTGTGCCGAAGCTAGGGACGTGGGAGGTGAATGAGACCTGTTTCTCTGAGCTTACAGTCTAGAAGCATTTGAAGGTCTGTCTGCTCCATTCTCAGATCACATGAAAGACCCCATGCAATGCCATGGTCTTCCTAAAACCCTGGTTTCAGTCTCTGATACAAAAACAAAACAAAACAAAACAAAACAAAAAAACAACAAAAAAAAAAGAAAAGAAAAAATTGTTACACATGCAATATTATTTCAATAATAAAGAATATTTTAAGAATAAAATATACCCACTCAGTATTTTCATTTGTGCAGGCTTCCTTCCAAGTTTTATCTATGAATGTAATACAAAATTGTCTTTACAGTAAAGACGAATTTTGTGTTTTCAATGTTAACAGAGCATAAACATTTCCATCTTTCTGCATAGTCTAAACTGTCATTTAAATAATATTCTGTTGAGTTCATTCTTGTTGAACATTTAGATTATTTTTTTCAAATTATAGTTATTGGGGCATTCAAATTTTTACAACACATACAATACCCTTTTTTGTTTGAATCATTTGCTTTAGATGGATGTCTTTAGTTGCTTCTTGATAGAATATTTCAAATCATCTTTTGTTGTTTGGTTCTTAATTTTGGTGATTCTGACTCTTGCTACTTAGGATCTTTTATTAAAATGTTTGGACTATGTTTTCTCTATCACTTATTTTCTACTTACACCTGTCCTACTTTTGAGAATTCCAGAGCAGAGCTACACACAACGATATGCTAGGTTTTCGGTTCAAGATACACAGGGTAGTAACAGAATCTAGATCTTTCAGTTCTCAGGCAACCTTCAGAGGCTGTAAAATAACTTTCTTCCATTTTCAATGGCTGTGTTTCCACCTATGTTTGTGTGTGTGAGTGGCATATAGCCCAATTGCTTTTTTTTTTTTATCACCATAGTTCCAAACTTATAAATAAACATACAAACATGATCTGGGATGCTGGCATCCCCATGAATGTGATGCTGAAGTGTCCCTGTAAATATTGTGACAAGATGTTTCCTTGAGCCTTCATCTAACCTTTACCAGAGATTGGCCAAGAGAAGTGACAACAGGCTGGGGGAGCTCATCTTTCCTACTTGGTTCTCTGCAGCCTCAGGACAACAGGACTGCTCACATGACAGGGTTTCCCCATCTGAGTTACTCTGCAAGATCCCAAAGACTGTTAGAGAGAGGGAATGGGGGAGGGGAGAGACAGGTAGATAAGAGACAGAGAAAGTGCAAGGAAGATCTTGTTTTTAAATAATACCTGTCATTTATTTATGATCCATTATGTTCCAGGACTCTTTCCTACAATTTCTTGTTTCTTTCTTTTTTTTTTTTTTCCCAACCTAAACTGTGAAATAAGTGTTATTATCTCCCTGCTCAAATAAAGAAACTAACGGTATGTGATTTGCCTAAACATGAAATTTTGGAGCTGGCTTGGAACCTAGGTTTATCACTTCTCAAACCCATGCTTCTACGTTATAGCCCATTCTTGTGAAATCAGCAGTCAGGCATCTCCAAAATCATATTTCAGAATCTGTTCCTTTATACTGTTACACTGCTGGTGGGACTGCAGACTGGTTCAGCCACTATGGAAAGCAATCTGAAAAATCCTCAAAAAATTAAAGATGGAACCACCTTATGACCCAGCTATCCCACTTCTGGGTATTTTCCCAAAAGAATTAGAATCAGCATTTTATAGTGATATGACTTCATCAATGTTTATAGCAGCTCAATTTACTATAGCTAGATTATGAAACCAACCCAGATGCCCCTCACTGGATGAGTGGATACAAAAACTTTCGTACTTATATACAATAGAATACTACCTGGCCATTAGAGAAGACGATATTATGGCTTTTGCAGCCAAATGGATGGAGATGGAAAGAATTATGCTAAGTGAAGTATCCCAATCTCAGAGACTCAAGGGCCGAATGGTATCTCTCATTTATGGAAGCTAGAATACATGGGGAAGCAGTATGTTAGACAGCTAAGCTAATAATAACTTCAGATTGTATGATTATCAACGCAACAGGGAGATGACTCCCTAGGATACTTGGAGGTGTAGGGAGGGGGAACAGGGGTGGGAAGGGTGTAGGAAGAACTCCTAGGAGACTGGAGGGTGG
>PVKS010022759.1:0-33280 GCA_004027875.1 Aplodontia rufa
AAAAAAAAATAAGTCACAGAGCAGCAAGGGCTAATTATTCAAAGCATAAAGGGAAGCACTGGTGTATTTCCCCACTGTCAATTTGTACATTCCATTTCAATAGAAAAATGGGTGATGACATCTCTAAGCTGCTTCTTGCTGAGAGATGGCAAAGTTGGAGGAAGTGACTGAAAGTCCTCATTCTCTATCAGCTGGGGCATGGACAGTTAAGGGTATTTGGCACCCGGGCAGTTCAGAGGTCCACAGTGGCAGTTCGTAGATTACTGGACAAAGATACATAAGGCAAGGATCACAGACTGCCAAGAGTGTCACAACTTTACTTTGTTCAATTTCTTTTTTCTCAAAGTGGACCAAGATGGCGGGAGTTCCTGGAAACAAAAGGAGCTTCAGCAGCTGCTGGGACAGACCCTCCCTTCACTCACAGGAATAGCGGGCACATTTACCCATCTCCTAACTCTCCAGCAGTTGGCTCTTAACAAGCTTGCCTGTCACCCTGCATCCTCAGCATGAAAGTGGAGGTGACTGGAAAGCCAGGCCTAACCAAGAAAGCCAGAGTGGGTCTGCACTCAGGTCCCATCTGCGGTGCCAATTTGTTACTGAAAACTAGGTCCTTGTCTCCAATGTCCATCAATAATGAGGACATGGATTTGAGAAAAATAAAAAAAGTTGTATTGCTTTAATAGCAAAGGAGAAGCACAGGGGATATCCTGTAACAGAGGCTATGATTCTGCCCATCAGGAGCAACAGGGGTTTTTGAAAGAGGTGATTCTAAGTATACGTTCCATGTGTTCTGTTGAATGTTTTTTTGTCAAGTAATATTAATTTAAAAAAATAATTCAGAAATTCTTTTTATTACATTGATACATGTAGGCACTGAATAATGTCAATCGAATATAAATTCATACATACTTTTTTCTCTTTTTTTTTGCAGTGCTGGGATCTAATATAGGGCCTTGTTCATGTTCCACCATTTGTGCAAGTGTTTTAGCACTGTGCTATATACCCCTGGCCCTGAAATATCTGTTTAAGGTACAACAAAAACAGACCTCACTTGTTACTTTCTAGGACTTTCTGGTACTGGATTTTATAAAACGATTAAATAGTGGTTTTACTCTTAAACAGGCAACTGGATCATTAGAATGTCAATATTGCCTAAGATGAAAGATGAGTGTTTAGGCTATGTTGACACAACTTTCAAGATCTGATGAAAAGCATAAGAACTCTATAAACAATCTCAGTAGTTACAAATATCTAAACATCTGGTATCATGCAGACCTGGCGGCATCCAGATGGTTCAGAAATTTTTCTTGTCTCCATCCAGAAACCTGGGAAGTTGGTTTTGAATATTATCTAAAATTAACAGCAATTATGGTTTAAATTTCACATCTAAAACCACAAATTTTAGGAAAAAGATATAAAATGAGTAAGAATGTATATGATTAGGCTTAACTCCTAACTTGGCTACTGATTTAGAAGTTATATAGACCTTCTAAGCTTTGATTTTCCAACTAAACATGGAAAATAACCTTGTATAACATCTACCTTGTAAGGACAGTGTGAGGATTGAAGAGTCAATTTTGGCTAAGTTCTTTGAACTCAGATGAAAGATATTTTAGAAGCATAATTATTATAATAAATGTGTAGCACTGGCAAGAATTTAAATTCTATATTTATATGGGCTAATGACTCTGGAAAACTTCAGAAAGAAGTTGCATACACACCTGAAGTTGCATGTCAGCGGCAGCGCAAACCTTCTTCGATTCACAGAGACGAGACACCATATTTTTTGGCAATGGCTTAATAAAATAAAAGAAATGCATGTGAGTAAACTGTTTAGTAAGTCATTGTATTATGTATACTTATGAGTCAGGAAATTTAAAAATAACATCACATGGAAAAATGAATAAAAAATCTCATTATAGTTTTCAAGTAACTTTTAAATATTTTAGTTGACAACACAGATAAAGACATTCCATTTAATTTCAAACAGTGGTAACTGTCAAATTAGGGTTTCACATGAAAAAGCAGGATTATAGGGAGTGACAATATTGGCACTGATCTTTACAATCCATTTAAAACCCCAAAGGGGATATGCTTTTTCTGTTCCTTTGTTTCCAATGAGTGTCTGTTCAAGTGCTCTCTTGACTTTTAAGTGCACAGAATAACTGACTATAGGACTAAAAGATTAAAATGTCAAGAAATAATGATAATCCATGGTAAACACCATGCCAGCAGTATTAAAGTTGAATTGAGATCCTGACAAATTGGCATGAGAATGAACTGCAGATTCTTATTTTTCCAACCTGAAAGAATTATAGAACTTGGACACTTGATATATAAAGACCCTATTTGATATAAGGCTGTCTCTGTGAGACTAATTAGGCCTAATCCTATAACATAGCCATCCTCTTGGAAATAACTTAATAATGCAATTGAAGAACTACTTTGCTCAATCTTTAAAATCATTAATATTGATGTTTATTAAAGAAAGCTACCACTTTATACAACTCTACAATCTATTTACAAACTACCACTTTATGCACCTCTATTTTAAATTAATAGCCCCTTTAAAAAGAAGCAGTTTATATAAGAGACAGTGGCAGGTGACTCGACAGTCTAGTGCAGTCTACATTACTGGCCTGTGAATGAGAATGTAGACTCACATTCTGGAATGGGAACCAGCTACTGCCCTCTCTGTGCTTGAGGCCCAAAACAGGTCCTGGCACATAGCAGCCACTCAGTAAGGGTTGGCTGAAGGAATGGATGAACGCAAGAATCTGTACGTGATTCACTTCCTAAGTAAAAGACTATAGTAGGGTTTGACCGTGTATCAGATCAAATCTGCAACCCTTTTTTAATTCTCATTCCATTTGGCTATAAGAAAAGCAAATCAGGAAGAAAAGTCAACTTTAGGGTTAAGACACAAATTAAGAAGCTACGTAGTGTATATTGTGGCCCAGGCCGAAGGCCTGGGGCTTTCTGACACCCAAAGTACCCATCTGGTATGGAAGAAAAATGGGGATTTTTTAAAGTTACGATTTAATTAAGTCACATCTGCCAACCGCTTGTAGCAGAACGTTCAGGTTCTTTAAACCTTCCTTTATATGACAACTTATGTTGACAGAATTCATGTTACACTCAGGAGATGTTTCATGCTTCACAAAGCTTTAATAGTTTTATTTTCACAGCACAAGTGTACGTGAAAGGATGACAGTTTCTCATTTAACAGCCAGTCATGAAGATTATTGTAAGCGCTACTATATTAGGCACAAAGGACCCAAAACGGTGAACAATTTAGAGTGCGCCTGCCCAAGATCTTCCTGGCTAACTTCTCCACATGAGCACCCACTTCAATTACTGACTGCAGTGAGTATTAAGAAGATCAAGTGGTGCAGGATGGTATGAGAGCCATGCCCTTGAAAGGCTTAACAGAAGAAGGAGGATTTGCAAAATGAGTAAGTGTTAACTGGAGAACAGAAGGATGGGAGGGAAGAAGCAGCATCTTAAGCAGAGGAAACAGCAGCAGATTCAAAAGGTGGAAGAAAAGAGCAGGGCTTCTGGCAGAAGGTGGGGAAGCACAGGGCAGGTAAGGAGGAGCCCAGATGGGGTAGCTCAGCGTCTCTCAGCAAAGCCAAGCAAGGAACTCCACCCAGGTGCCACCCTATGGGAAACCACTGGGAAGTGTTAAGTAAAGACTTCATGGGGTCAATTTTGCGTTCTAAAATTCCTCTGGCTGCAAAGCAGATACAGGGCAGGGTGAAAGCAGGAGCGGATCAGGAAAAGCCCCTTCCTTACATGTGAGCATGTGTACTGGTGCAGAAGCTAGGTTTCCACGAGCTCAAGAGGACGGTGGGAGAGACAGAAGGTGAGCAAGCACCACCTGACCTGTTTTTGGAAGTGGCTGAGAAATGCACAAAGAGGGAGGGAAGCAGGAGCAGTGGGAAGGTTGGGGGGGAAAGGGAAAAAATTTTTGTTTGAGGTTAGGGAATGCTGAAACCGGTTTAAGAAAATAAAAATGCTGATGGTCCTTAAAGGGAACAAAAGCTCAGGAAGTAGAAAAGAGGAGATGATGGGCACAGGAAGTAGGCTCCTCAAAACACAAGGACGGGAGGTGGAAGTGGTACAGATGACAGAGGAAAGAATGAATTAGTGAGAAGAGCAGGTGGGAGGAGACCCAGAGGTCCCTCTGGCAAGAGCTTTCCCTGAGCCCAGAGAGGAAGCAGCCGGGAGGGAGTCAGAGGGTTAAAGAGATGAGGCAAGGTGCGCAGGGTGTCACAGAGAGCAGTCCACTGCAGTGACACCTCTCTGCATCGGAGTGTGCTCTGGCAGAACTCAGCTGCCTCCCTGAAGGCCTGATTAGAAGAGAGGGGCACCAAGGTTGATGAAGAGAGGGAGAAGTAGAAGGGCCACGGAAAGGCACCCGGTTGAGGCGGGAGACCCTGGGGGACAGGCAGGCCAGCTGCTTGGCCCACAGGCACTTAGCCTTCCTAGAAAGGCTCAGCTCTCTGCTCTGTGGACAATTGCCGGAAATGCCAAGTCTTAGCGCTGGAAGCCAAACGCAACAGTCCCCTTTCCCTTCCATTCTGAAGTAGCTCCTTTATTTAGAGGCCAACATCCTCAAGGTTCAGTCCTTCATAGGAAAAGCAAACATTCCAGGACAAATTCAGTGAGCTTCATCCCTTCCTTGCCAGGTTTGCAATAAAGAAAAGCACACAAAAAGCAAAAGGACAACTAAAAAAGTTTATCAAAAACTGGGCTGCTACGGTTAAATAAAATGCTACTGAGTGAAGGCATGTGGGTCTATGTTAGTCTTCGCAGCTGTCTCTGAATGTGAAATTATTTCAAAGTATAAAATATAAACCCTAAAAGTTATAACAAGTACAAAGAGCATTCATCAAAAAAAATTTAATGGATATAAGTACAATCCCAGTAGAATGATTTAGACAGAATCATTAACCCATCACACCACCTCTTAAATGATACATTCATACCAAGTACAGTGTAAACAGTAAACTAATTCAAGTTTACTATGACTGCAAAAGATTTTTTTGTTTTGTTATTTTTTAAATATAGGGGAAACAGGTACAGTGGTGCACACCTGTAATCCCTGCAGCTCAGGAGGCTGAGGCCGGAGGATCTCAAGTTCAAAGCCAGCCTCAGCAACTTAGCAAGACCATGTCTCAAACTTAAATAAAAAAGGAGGGCTGGGGATGTGAATCAGTGGCTAAGTGCCCCTGGATTCAATCACTAGAGGTGAGAAGGTTGTAGTTTGACTGTTAGTTGACTGGAGTAAATAAATGTATTTCAGCTCATGAAACAAAGTTATATACTCATTCCCGTAGAAAATGTTTCCTTTTTAAAATAAAATAAATTTAAAACAAAACCAACTTAAATGACAAAATGATTTTTAAGTTATGTGCAAAATTTTAAAAAAATTATTATTAAACAGCATTTAGAAGTCAAATTGTAAGCTTCAAATTAGAAAAGTTTCTTGGTCAAGATTTTCTTCTGTAAATTTCACTTTCCCAGTAAGTGGTGAAAACCAGTATTGAAATAGTTCCAGCTATAATTACAAAAGTGGTTGTATCTACAGAAAAGTGCAGATGCTTCACATTATTGTCTTCCACACTCAAAGTTCTCACATCTGATATCCTAAAGAAACAGGATGCTCACATCTCAGGTGACAGGTAATACACAACTAGACATAAATGAAAATCCATTTAAAACATTAGACACATGAATAACATGGCATTCGCTAAAATTAAAATTTACCAAAGACTGTGGAATTAAAAATAATAACTGTGCATATCATCAGTTGCATATTTTATCAGATTCTACTTCAATCTTGATAATTATCAAAATAGAAAATACCCCCCTCATCGATCACTAAATTTAAATCTCATGATGTGTAATTGCTTATTTCTTCCTTGGATCTGGGTTCTGCCATGCTTTGTTACAGATTTCTTAAAATCCTACTAGCATATTTTTTTTAAGAGAGAAGGATAGTGAAACAGAGAGAAGGAGAGAATCAATTTTTATTGAGTTTTTCACGTGGCTTTCGTTGCTCTGACACTTAGTTGTGTCCGTGGGTGCTGGGGTTTGAACCCATGTACTTGTGCATGCCAGGCAAGTGACGTAACTGCCGAGCCACTGCTCCAGGCCCCTCTACTAGCATATTAGGAAGGCCACAAATCAAGAATAAAGTTCATATTAACAAATCATGTTAAACAACACACAAAAAACGTCCGGATTGGAGAGCTCTTTGGGGCCTATTAAGGATGCGGGAAGCAGCCCAACTCCTGCCCGCTGAAGTGGCTGCTTGCATTCATCTAGTTATCTAGAAATACCATTCAGTCCATTAATCTTCCGAGAACTACTTGTGTGGAACTGAGAGTACGGCCTGCCTCAAAGCCATGGATATGAAACCCATTACTGTGCTTCACTACAGCATAAAGCAAAGAGTGTAGGTTTTGAAGCCAGACAAAACTAAGCTTGAATCCTACCTATGCTACTAACCGGCTTAGTGGCTTCATGCTGGGCAATTTACTAAACTTCTCTAAGCTACATTTTCCTCATCTGCAAAATGTTGATATTATCTTTTCATGGTATTAGAAGAGAATCAAATAATATACTTTAAAAACTTTGTATGTCAAATATAAAGTACAGCAGATGCTTAAAAATGGTAGCTACTGCTGCTTACTACTGTCCTATGTAATACATTTATATTGACTCTCAAACTTAATTCACATTCAACTGTTCTATCTACATATTCTGTAAATGTAATCGGTTGTAGATTTATAAGTTCTTAGGAAAAAGGAATATTTCTTTGTAGTACCTAACAATCAAGTTCTAAATAATGTTTCCTGTTTACTTTTTTCATTTATTTTTATTTATAAAATAGTCATAGTAATGTCTTCTTATTCTTCTTTGTTTTGTTTTTTTTTTAAACTGGGTATTGAACTGAGAGGTGCTTCACCACGAGTTAATACCCAGTCCTTTTTACTTTAAGGCAGGGTCTCACGAAGTTGTAGAGGCTAGCCTTGAACTTTTAATCCTCCTGCCTCAGCCTCCTGAGTGGATGGAAAAATAGGCATGCACCACAGCACATGGTTAAAATAACCACATATCTTTAACAAAATATATGCACTTCCTCAAATTACCTAGTTTTAGAGGAGGATACTTTCTCCACACTTGTGATTAATTCATGGTTTTTAGAAAAGAAAACTTAGTTCATCAGTTAGCCTACTTTCCTTATTTCAATGTCTGCCACAAAATTTGGTCATTAACAGATTTTTAAAAAGTATTATTCTCACCTTAAGAACAAAAGGTTATCAAACAATGAGTCAGTTCTTCACCTGCAGGTTTCAGTTCATATTTAGAAAAGTCTGGTACTAGTTAGAAAATGGTCCTCTTCTGATGATATTTTAATCAAACATTTCATGCAGTGGGTCCACAGTTTGAGAAGAAGTCGACTATCATTCCTAAATTTATTTGTCATGTCTTTTTCTCCCCTCTGATTGCCTTCAAGGTTTTCTCTTTTTGATTACAGCAATTGGACCACAATGTGTCTAGATATATTATTTTTATCATTTATCCTACTTGATTTCTTGATGCTTCTTGAATCTCTGGTTTGATTTTCATTGTTTTCAGAAATTCTCAGCGGCTGTCCCTTCAAATACTTCCTGTGACTTGTTCTCTCTCTCTTTTCCTTTCTTGAACTCAAATTGCTTATACGTTACGAAGTTTGATATTGTCCCAAAGTTCTTGGATGTTCTATTTTGTCTTTGTCTTACTCACCTACTCATTGCTCCCTCTGCATTTCAACTGGGGTGATTTCTCTCAGCCCATCTTTAAGTTCAATGATGCTCTCATCAGTGCTGACAAGCGTTTAGCTTTAGATGCTGCCATACTTGTTAACGATTTAAAAGAACCCTACTAACGTACCAAAAACGCCCAGGGAGTGGTGGCCCACGCCTGTAACCCCAGCAGCTTGGGAAGCGCAGGCAAGAGGATCTCGAGTTCAAAGCCAGTCTCAGCAACTTAGCAAGGCCCTAAACAACTCAGTGAGTCCCTGGCTCAAAAAGGGTCTAGGGATGAGACTTAGTCTTTAAGCATCTCTGGATTCAATCCTGGTACTAAAAAAAAAAAAAAAAGGGTATAAATCCTTCAGAACATTAGATCATATGTGAACTATGGCTTTTCTTCTTCTTTTTTATATTTCCATTCGACTCTCAAGTTTCCTTCTCTTCCTATCTGTTCACACACGTTCCTCATCTTTTCCATGATGTCCTTTAATAGACGTATTTAAATCCCTGACAGCTATTATAATTATCTGCTCTTTTAAATTCCCCGAGGCTGACTCAGTTCCCTGCTTCATCTTCGAACAGTGATTCTGGGTTTGGTGCTGCTCCCACAGCCTTCCTCCAGGCCTGCACCGCTGAGGAGCGATGCACCTGGCCTCTTACCCTCCTCCCAGTAGCTTTCAGGAGCACCTACGAGAGGTCAGGACAAAGCAGACTATGACTGAGGGCAAACTTCCCTCATATCAGAGCCTTCAACATTCCAAACTGGTAGCTGGACTGCGCTCGGCCTCCAACAATCTGCTAAAGTGTTTCGTGAGTCTTCTTACCCCCTCGTGTGGCAGTCAGATTTGTCAGCCGGTGCTCTGCAGCTGGCAAGCCAATCTGTGCCGCCTTGGACAACTACATGACCCTGTGACCGTGCTCTCCCAGGGTTCCGGAAAAGTTAGGATTTGATCTGTCTTGACAGCTGTACTCTTTGAACTTTCTGTATCCTAGGTGGGTAGGAAAATCCTCAACAGTTCAGATTTTCCGGAATTATACAGCTTGGACTTTTAGCTTTCACAGGAGAAAAAAAAATAAAGGTACTAAAATTGTATAGAGTGAGCCACTCCTTTAAGTGAAAAATTAGGCACTATTAAAAACTATTATGAAGAAACTTGCAGTGCTTGAGCATTATGTTAAGACAGCGTGCTTCAGTACTGTCCAGCAAGGGAGTAGTGAGTCTTGGCCAAAAGACAATTCACTCAACAAAAATTTGCTGACAGCCCTCTCTGTGACTGCTACAGTTGGCAAATGAGAGAACAAAAGATAAAAATCTCACTTCTCAAGGAGCGTGTATTCTAGCAGACCTTGTTACTTTTTAAAATACTATTGGGGGGGGATAACATTTTTATTATGCTAGTTCCTATAGGCTCAAGGAACAAAAAGGAGAGGGTTTAAGCCCCTATCTCCTCCAGGGTTTGACCTTTTGACCAAAAGTTTCAAACTGTACCAATTACAATGACGCTTAAATATGCAAACTTACTCATTTTAAGTTAATTTGTGAGGATTTTGCGCCTTCAGTTAAATAACAGTACACAGTAAACACATGACAATGAAGATTAGAAATGTTCCATAATAACTTTCAAAGAAACAAAAATAGTGAGATGCCAAAATGTAAATATGCTAAAAGCACCAACCATTCATCTATTCAATATAATTCCTAGTATAAGGTACTATTCCAGGTACCTTGAGAAGAGTAACAGAGATTCTCTCTTTAACCAAACTCTACCAAGTCCTTTCCCTCCTCTCTTCTCAGCTCAGGACCTGACTTAATATTGCATGGGATGTTCATTTAAGCATTGTCCAGGTTTAGAAAAGTCTGGCTATGTCAATGTATAATTCTCTTTTCTGTTGCTACAACAAAATACCTGAGGCTGGGTATTTTATAAAGAAAATTGGTTTATTTAGATCACAGAGCTAAGAGTCTGAAAGTACAAGATTGGGCAGCTCCATCTGATTGGCCTCTGGTGAGGGCTCTTGGCACATGTGCAGAAGAAATCACATGGGGAGACAGCCAAAGACAGGCCAGGTTAACAACGTGCTCTCATGGAAATTAACTGGGGTCCTGTAAGAGGTGCTAATCCCTTCTCAGGCAGTACCCTCAATGACCTAACTACATTCCAGTAATCCCCATCCCCCACAAGTTACACCACCTCCACACTGCCACATGCGCACCAATCTTGCAACACACAAACCTTTGAGGAACACACTTAAATCATATCCAAGGCAGAGCAGCCAATTTAGCAGCATCTCAAAATCTGTTCATCCTCAATACATAATCAGGCTCCTCTTCATCTGCTCACCCTGGTCTGTCTTCACTAAGCGTTCTGTTAAGTCTGTTCAGCTAGAATCCTCTTTAATCCCTCATTTTTCCTCTTAGTCATTTCTTAGCATTGACACTGCCACCTGCCCCTTGGTTATAAATCCCCACTTTTCCTTGTATTTGAAGTTGAGCAGATCTATCCCCCCTACCATATAACCCCAGTGTAGAAGATGGCACCTTTGAATAAAGTCTGCCTTACTGTTCTTACTTTGTTTTTTAATGCCAGAACACAATTATGGTCAAAGGGGGAAATTACAGATCCTAAAATGGACCCATTCTCACGTCAAGAAGGTAAAGTCTGGTTCTTGCTCAGAATCACAGATATTTTGCATAAATATGAATTACAAGAAAACAACTATCCAGCTCTGTGAAGCCTAAAGCCAAGTAGAGAGCAGCAGCATCAGAATCTCTGGGAACTTACTGGAGAGACAAGACTTGGCCCCATCCTACATCCCCTAAATCAGAATCTACGTTTTGACCAGAGCCCCAGATGATTTTATGAAGAGTCAGGTTTGAGATGCCCTGACTTAGAAAAACAGGACCATCACAATGACTTGAAAAACAAAGTGCAAAATGAAATAATTTGAATTTAAAAGCAGAAAAACTGCCCACAGGCAATAGCAAGGTGTGAAAGGCTGGGCTGGAGGTCTAGGGCCTTGTGTTTCCTGCTGCTACTCATGTGCAAGGAGGTCTCCCGGCATCCTGTCAAATGAGGATAAAACACCTCTGCACCAAATCAGCAAGACTCAGTAAGGTAACAATTATTTAATCAGCCTGTGAAATGTATTAACTAACACATCTGGCTTCATAAAGCCTGTCAGGGCTCGGGCGAAAACATGTGGAAATGGACCCAACAGTCATCAGTTAAGACCGCTGTTTTGTGTGATTAGTAATCACACCCTATTCCTTCTTAAAAGTGTTCTGGTGTGGGCGACAGAGTACACTGTCACCTAATAATAACTCACCGAGCGCTGCCAGCTGGCCACAGCTTACACTTTGCTACCTCACAAGGAAACTGATGACTGTATTCTTGGGACAAAACTACAGTGCTGGTTGACAATACATATGAATTACAACAATAACAACTGTTCTATTACACCAACAGTGCTCAACATTTTGGGAATTTTTTTTTTTTTTTTTTTTTTGGTACTGGTGATTGAACCCAGAGATGCTTAACCACTGAGCCACATCCCTAGCCCTTTCTGATTTTTAATTTTTATTTTGAGTCAGGGTCTCGCTAAGTTGCTTAGGGCCTCACTAAGTTGCGAAGGCGGGCTCTGAACTTGAGCTCCTCGTGCCTCAGGCTCCCATGCTCAGTCTCCCGAGTCCCAAGTCTCAGATCAGGTTCTGATCTGAGAAATACGAATGCTTTAACAAACTTGGCACCACCTGAATTCTCTGAAAGTTTTACTGCGAGCTTAACTTGTAAGCACATAACCTCATAAACTTGCCAGACCAGACGGTTTCTATTACTTTACAATCTCACTAGTCTAATTTAAATAATGTTATGTTAAAAAAGTTTGGCATCATATTCTTACACAGCCAAACCACTATGATAAAATACCTTGCTGTATTTATAGCTATTTAGAAAATTTATTATTGTAGAAGATGCATAAATATTAAAAGTTAAGAAATTTTTTAGTGCAAATTCTTGTTATGATAATAATTTATCTCCTCTTGAAACAAAGGACTCTGACCATCAATGGCCACTGGGAACATGTTAGGTCTAATGATATAAAACTTGTTGAGACATGGTCACCTACAATGAGAAAATACTTCAGAGGCACAAAGCCAAGGAAAGCTGCCCAGGCTACAAGTTAGCAGCTCCTATTTCCTAGCTTTCCCATCCACCCCAAGCCGTATGTGACAGCAGGCACCAAGTCTCCACAGATGTCTATAATGGGAAAATACCTGGATAGCAGCGTGTTTAAACTAGCTGGCTTTGCCATAACCAGTAATGCAGATGGCACACAATCAGCATATCACAAATGCTTCCTCAGTCCACAGAGACACAATCTCAGGCCTAAATCAACAGGGAATAATATTTCTTTTCACCTACCTGATTGTTACTAGTATATTCTGACAAACTAAGATAATCTGTATTTTAAAACAAAAAAAAACCTTTAGAAATGCTTATGCATTATCTTGGACCCATTGATGGCTCAAAGAAAGGGTATATAGCTTTGGGTTCCATAGGGTTGGACATTAAACACTTTGTGTGTGGGGGGGGGTGCCTCTGGTACAGTGTTTAGTACTCAAGAGGCCCTGGGTTCACTATCCAGCACTAAAAAAAAACAAATAAATAAAAATAAACATTTTGATATGCAACAGAGGTCTAATTTCCATTTCTGCTAAAAAAATAGTCCAAGAATACTAGTTTCATAGTTTGCATACATTATACAAAACTTTTGAAGCAGGTTGGATGAATTATTAATTTTTAATTTCTAAATGCTTAATTTTTTAAATATAAACGAGCAGTGACAAGTTCCGTGACTTTTATAAGATCACCTGTGCAAGATGGTGAGGCCAAGGTCAGATCCATCTCTACCTCCCAGATCAATGCTCTTGTCTAGACATAACTGAGAAACATTAAAGCTGAAAGTAAGCAAAAATTCCCACACAATCTCTTTTTTTTGTTGTTGTTGTTTGTTTGTTTTTTTATTGAGAGATTTATTATAGAACAACTATACAAGTTTTGAACAAAATAATATAAAATGTGTATAGATTCTGGATATTAGAATTACCCCCAGGAGTGCCCCCCCAATTACCCACCCTTATCCCTCCCTTCCCCTTCCCACAATATCGCTAAAAAGTATTATGCTGTATAACATTACACCTTATCTGGATTTAACACATGATACTAAACGACCTCTCTCAATGACCAGGGTCTAGCTCCAGCCTCCACAGATGAGTGGAGACATTCGACCCTTGGTTCTCTGGGTTAAGCTGATTTTACTAAGCATAATTTCTTCCATAGCCATCCATTTACCTTCAAAGGCTGCAATATTATTGTTTCTAATGGCTGTCCCACACAATCTTAAGCAGCCAAAGTTAATCTATTTCTAACTGCACTTTACTTTTTACCTCCAAATCTTATATCTCCTGATAGAAAGACAGGAGAAGATTTATTACAAGTCTGAATGTCTTCTGGGAAAAAGATCTTAAGCAATTTTAGCCCTGGGCTAACTTCCAAGCCAAGGCAACAAACTAAATCTTATAATGATGCAGGTCCAAAATTAAAATACACACACACACACACACACACACACACACACATATATATACGCATATATATATATATATATAATTTTACTGTTCTAAAAAGAACACTTAAAATAGTTATTTTAATGAGACATACTTCCAAAAGTATAGGCCCTCTTCAATTAAGGGACTTTTAACTATGAAAAACTGGAAAAAGAAAACACCCACAATGTTAAACATTGTTTTGATCAACTCTGACAGAAGTTTAAGGAAATTTTCATGTGAAACTAATGGATCTACTAACCCCAAATTTACTATTGTGTGATCTAGCAAATTAGTTTACCTGTCTAAGTCTTAATGTCTGCACAGCATAGGTAACCATGTTCCTACATCATTAGACTACCAAACATAAGAACATCTTCAAAATGCACAACAGGGAAATCAAGGAAAGAATATTAAAAGCTGCAAAGGAAAAACGCCAAATCGCATTCAGAGGCGCAAACCGATAGGAATCACATCTGATTTTTCAGCTCAGACTCTGGAAGAAAGAATCATGGAAGGATATCTTTCAACGTCTGAATGAACACAATGTGAAGCCAAGAATATTATACCTAGCAAAACTCAGTTTCAAAATTGATGGTGAAATAACAACTTTTCATGATAAGATCAAACTTGTAGCATTCGTAATCAGAAAACCAGCATTACAAAGAATCTTTAAAGATAAACTCCAGGTAGAAGAACAAGCAAACATTCCTCAACACCCACAGACAGAAAATTCAATAAAGGTGTATGCTATCAATAGACAACCAAGATAGCACAGAATTTACTAATAAAACACAATGACAGCGAACCACAACCACATAACTATTCTAACACTGAATGTGAACGGTCTCAACACACCAATCAAAAGACACAGACTAGCAGATTGGATCAAAAAACAAAACCTCACAATATGCTGCTTACAGGAAACCCACCTTACAACCAATGACATCCACAGATTGAGGGTGAAAGGATGGAAACATATCTACCAAGCATATGGTCTAAGAAAGCAAGCTGGAGTTGCAATTCTTATATCCAACAAAGTGGACTTCAAACATAAATTAATCAGAAGAGATAAAGAAGACCAATACATCCTAGTAAGGGACCAATACAACAGAAGATATAGCCATAGTAAATATATACTCTCCAAACACCAACGCCCCCAACTATGTGGAAAAAATACTCCAAGATATAAAACCACTTGTGGACCTCAACAAGATAGTACTGAGCAATTTTAATACTCCTCTATCACCAACATACAGATCATCAAAGCAAAAACACAATAAAGATATCTCCAGTTTAAACAACACAATTAATCAAACAGACTTTAACAGACATCTACAGAATATTCCACCCCAAAATGGCAGAGTATACCTTCTTCTCAGCAGCACATGGATCCTTCTCCAAAATAGATCACATTCTAGTACATAAAGGAAATCTCAGCAAATATAAAAGTAGAAATTATTCCGTGTAACCTACCAGACAATGATGCCATGACCCCTAGCAATTAACAGCAAAAATCATCACTGAAAACACACATATACAGGGAGATTGAATAATACCTTATTAAATGAAGAATGGATCCAAGAAAACATGAGAACAGTAATAAGGAATTCTTGGAATAGAATGAGAATGAAGACACAATATATTGAAACTTCTGGGACACCATGAAAGTGTTCTTAAGGGGAAAATTTATAGCACTGAGTGTCTACATTAATAATCAGGAAAGATCCCAAACAAATAATCTTATGCTCCACCTCAAATCTCTACAAAAGGAGGAACAATCTAATCCCAAAGCCAAAAAAGACAGGAAATAATCAAGATCAAAAGTGAAATCAATGAAACTGAGAACAAACAAACAAACAAACAAAACAATAAGAAGAATCCATGAAAAAAAGAGCTGGTTCTTCAAAAAAAATAAATAAAATTAACAGACCCCTAGCTAATCTAACTTACAAAAGGAGAGAATCAAAGCAAATCAACAAAATCACCAACAAAAATGGCATAATAACCACTGACCACAATGAAATCAAACAGATTATCAAAACAAATTTTGAAAACTATACTCCTCTACATTTGATAATCTGGAGGACATGGACAAATTTCCAGACACATACACACATCCCTAAACTGACATAGGATGAAATTGAAATCCTAAACTGCCCAATAACAGGCATCAAAATCCATACAGTAATTAATAAGTCTTCCAGGACCTGATGGATTCCTTGCTGAGTTTTACCACACCTTTGAAGAAGAGCTAACACCTCTTCTTACCAAGCTATTCCAAGAAATTGAAAAAGAGGGAACTCTCCCAAGCACTTTTTATTAAGCAACCATAACTCTGATACCAAAATCCAACAAAGATACATCAAAAAAAGAAAACTACAGACCAATATCCCTATGAACATCAACGTAAAAAACCTTAATAAAATTCTCATAAACCACATTCAAAAACTCATCAAGTAGATAATTCATCATGATCAAGTGGCCTTCATTCCAGGAATGCAAGGCTGGTTCAACATACGCAAATCAATAAATGTGTTCATCATTTAAACAGAATTAAGGACAAAAACCATATGATCATCTCAATAGATGCAAAAAAGGCCTTCGATAAAATCCAACACCCTTTTATGATCAAAACTCTAGAGAAAATAGGGATCAAAGGAACTTACCTTAACTTTGTGAAAGCTATAAATGCCAAACCCTCAGCTAGCATTATCCTAAATGGAGAAAGTTGAAAGCATTTCCACTACACTCAGGAAAAAGACAAGGCTGCCATCTTTTACCATTTTTATTCAATACAGTCCTTGAGAGCCTGGCTGGAGCAATCAGGCAAAAGAAGAAAATCAAAGGGATAAACGTAGGAAGGGAGGAAGTCAAACTATCCCTTTTTGCTGATGACATGATCCTATATCTGAAAGATCCAAAAAACTCCACCAGAAAACTGCTAGAGCTAATAAACAGATTTGTCAAAGTAGCAGGCTACCAGATCAACACCCATAAATCAATAGCTTTCCTATACACCAACAATATTAGGGCAGAAGAAGAAATCAGGAAATTGGTTCCATTCACAATATCCTCTAAAAGAATAATATACTTAGGAATTAATCTACCAAGAGAAGTAAAAGATCTTTACAAGGAAAATTATCAAACACTGAAAACAGAAATTGAGAAGACCTGAGAAGATGGAAAGATGTTCCATGTTCTTGGTTAAGCAGAACTAATATAATTAAAATGTCCATTCTGCCAAAAGCACTATACAGATTCAATGCAATCCCCATCAAGATACCAATGTCATTCTTACAGATATAGAAAAAGCAATTCTCAAATTCATTTGGAATAACACAAAACCCAGAATAGCCGAAACATTATTAAGCAAGAAAGATGAAACAGGTGGTTTTGCAAAACCAGATCTAATTATATTACAGAGCTGTAGTAACAACAACAGCATGGTACTGGTATCAAAATAGGAATGAAGACCAATGGAATAGAACAGAAGACTCTTGAGACAAATCCACAAATCTTTAAATATCTGATCTTTGACAAAGGGGGTCAAAATATAACACGGAGGAGAGACAGCATATTCAACATACAGTGCTGGACAAACTGGACAGCCGCTTGCAGAAAACTGAAATTAGATCCTTATCTCTCACCTTGCACAAAAATCAAATCTAAATGGATCAAAGAATGAGAAATTAACCAGCTACCATACAACTTCTAGAAGAAAAATTAGGACCAACACTCCAGCATATGGGAGTTGGTAATGAATTCCTAAACAAGGATCCTA
Source organism: Aplodontia rufa (assembly GCA_004027875.1). NCBI lineage: Eukaryota > Metazoa > Chordata > Mammalia > Rodentia > Aplodontiidae > Aplodontia > Aplodontia rufa. Next base: position 17,195 of record PVKS010022759.1, read on the forward strand.
AAGTGAAAGAATTACAGTCTAAAAATCAATGAGTGGGATGCCATTAAACTAAAAAATTTCTGTACAGCCAAGGAAATAGTCAAAACTGTCAAGTGTCATCCTACAGAATGGGAGAGAATCATGGCCTGTGATCCTTCCGACAGGGAACTAATATCCAAAATTTACAAAGAACTCAAAACACTCAATAACCAAAAAAAAAAAAAAAAAAAATCCAAACAATAAATGGACCAGGGAGCTAAACAGAAACTTCTCAACAGAGGAAATTGAGCAAGTTAATGAATACATGAGAAAGTGTTCTAAATGCAATCTGTTAATATTTATGATATACAGTTGCAAGATACTGCATAAGATATTTGAACAAGCTATACTGCATGCCTTTACAAAAACATAAATGTTTCATCCTATTGTCAATATATATCAAAGAATAACAAGGGATGACAGGAAGGGAGAAAGGGAAGTATTATTGGAACCCAGATAAAGCAAGGTACATTCAAAGCATATAAGTATGTCACTGTATATACTATAGTCATGTATATAAAAAATGTTTTTCAAAAGTATAATAATTATGACAATGGGCTTGTGGATTTTTGTGGGAAAATATAGGACCCAGAAGAGAGGCATAGGATTGGGGGATGGGAGGAGGGAGGTAGAAGGGTGCAGGGGAGTGGGGATATTGACCAAATTATATTGGTGTATTGTGTGCATCTAGGAATATGTGACAACAAATCCCATCAGTATGTACAACTATAATTAATGCACTAATGAAAAAAAGAGGAAAAAAATGGAGACATTGAATTTGGTTAGTGTGTTCCTACCAAGCATAGGAGTTGGTCATCTACATGTGAATGAGGCCTTCCATTCAGGCAGCCAAAAATGAAAAGGTTTTAGCCTATAGTTTTAGTTTGGGGTGGTGGAATCCCATTCTCTGAAGTCCCCACTTTCTGTCTACAGATGACCTATCTCCTGCCTCAATTCCCCTCTGAAGAGATCCTAGGCTGCCTCTGGGGGGTAATGGCAATGACGGATCTGGCTTCGTTGTGCTGGCAGTGGGACATTGGCTGTGGCAGTCAGGGAAACTCTCCAGAGGGTCTATCTGGGGAGCCTTGGTAGAAGTTGGAAGGCACCTGCACAGAGGGTCATATTTCCATGACCACCTGGCGCTTAATGGACTCTAGGCATCAGGGCAGTCCAGAGTTCCACGATGGTGGAAGTCAGCAGGTAACTGGGCATGGTGTACATGGGGGAGGGATGATGCCTTCCAAAGATCCTGGGGAAATCCCTGCAAATGTAACACATAATGTGGCTGAATGGGTTCTGTTTTGTAAATCTGAGGAATCCTGCTTAAAAATTTTTAAAAAAATATTTTTTTCAAACAGGCTATGGAGGTATTTCAGAGGTGGAGTGCCAATTGATTCTACCCCAGTACCCCCCCAAAAAAAAGTTTACTTTAAGAAATCATGAAGGTAGAAGGAAGAAAGGAGAAAGAAGAAAGTAATAACAAAAGCAAAAATTATTAATGAACTAAAACAAACAAAATAGGATTAAAAAAAGTATTAGTTTTTTGAAAATACTAATAAGACAGCCAAACTTATGCCAACATAAATAGGGGAAAAAAGGAGAAAATAATACTAGTAATGAAAAAGGACATAATTACAGATTTAATAGAATTTGAAAGATAAAAGAATACTATAAACAACTTTATGCCAATAAATGTAAGAACTTGGATTAAATGAATAAAAATCTAGAAAATTACAGCTTAGTAAAGCCTATTAAGAAGAAAAGAAGGCCCAAAGATTCATATGACTATTAAAGAATTAGTCATTTTAAAAATTATTCCCACTAAGAAAAATAACAAACTGTGAATGGTTTTATGGATGAATTTTGACGAAGTTTTAAGGAACCAATGATAATTTCATAAAAAATACTTGTAGAGAACAGAGAAAGAAGGAATACACACCAACTCATTTTATGAAATGGTATGTACTTAATACCAGTGAAGAATAGGACAAAGAAAAATCATTTGTCAATCTTTTTCATAAATTCAAAAGAACTCTACGTACAACATATTAGAAAACAGAAGTTAGCTCTATAACGAACAGTCATAAAAATTTAGGATGAAGGTTGTTAAATCCTAGAATTCAAAGATGGTTTAATGTTTTAACATTTATGTTCACAACATTAGCAGATTAAAGGAAAAGAACAATCCAATGCCTCAAAAGATATTGGAAAAAATCTGGCGGATAAAATATAATACTTATTAACGATTAAAAAATTTTTCAAACTTGCTAACTGAAAATAGGAAGGAACTTTCTTTTCCTGGACTGTCTAACAAACCATAATAAGCATCTTTCTTAGAAACATTTCCTTTAAAAATTAAGATCAAGCCAGGTGCAGTGACACACATCTGTAATCCCAGTGACTCGGGAGGCTGAGGCAGAAATATCACAAGTTCAAAGCCAGCCTCAACAACTTAGTGGGGCTTTAGGTAACTTAGCAAGACTCTGTCAAAAGGGATCAGGACATGGCTAAGTGGTAAAGCAATCCCCAGTATTTAAAAAGAAGAAGAAGAAGATCCAGACCAACCGAAGAAGGGCATTGAAAGGGAGGGAGAGAGAAGGAGAGGCAAGGGGGAAGTACTGGGGAATGAAATCTACCAAATTACACTATGCTGTGTCCACGCACAAATATACCACAATGAATTCTATGTGTACATATGTGTGCATATAATATATATAATTATAATATAGCAAAATAATAATAGTAGTAGTAGAAGGAAGATAAGTAGAGTACAGCGAGTGGATGGAGGAAAAAAGGGACAGGAAAAGGGAAGGTAGTGGGGAATGAGATCAATTAAACTATCATGTGCATGTTTAAACATGGCATCATGAATCCCACTATTATATATAATCCACCAATGAAAAAGAGACCAAAAAATCAAGATCATGGCACGTAATGTCCACATACAGCTTTACTCATAACTGTATGGGAGGGCCTAGAAAGTAGAGTGGGACATGAAAAAGAAACAAAAGATTAATGGATTGGGAAGAAAGAATACAACTGTTATTATTCACAGCAGAAGCAATTGGTTAAAACACTTCAAAAATTCTATAAATAACTTATTATGACTAATAAAAAAGTTCAGCCAGATTGTTGGAAATGAGACCAATATGCAACAAAGATAAGGTACATTTTTAAATACTAGCAACAAATACAAATTACAATTTTAAAAAATGTACAGTGGGATCAAAAGGCAGGGAGGGCTCTTAGGACTAAGACTAACAAAAGTTGAACAAGGCTCTTAGGAAGAAAACATTAAACCTTTATTCAAAGAATTGAAAATACCTAACGAATAAATTTTCAATTCAATATTCAGAGATATTAATTTTCTCCAAATTGGTCTATAAATAATGCAATCCTGAGCAAATTCTTATGAAGAGTTTTCAAGAAAACAGATAACTTGATTCGAAAATGGACAGGAAAGAACACGAAGGCCTTAGACTGGACAAGAAATATTACGAAGAACAAAGTGAGGATGATTTGTCCTGCCACATATGAAAGTTTATTATCATAATTTATTATTATAAAGCTATAGTAATAAACACAGTGTGGCACTAATACGAGAACAGACATTTTTTCAATGGAGTAAAAAAGAGAAATCCTACAAAGAAACCACTGCATAGACACGGGTCCCTGGTAAATGACAGAGCCCTGGGGAAAGTGCAGAGCCCAGCTCAGTGCAACACATTGAGGGCAAGCAGGGTATGCAGAGAAAGGTGAAGAGAGTGTGAGTGTGTGTGGAGGGAACTGTATGAGTGGGAACATGGAAAACTGGGGAGAAAAGAAGACAGAGGCAGTTGCTGCTAGAGAAGGGAAGGATGGACAATCATGTATCTAGTCTATTCAGGAGCTTGGCTGAGCAAATTCAGTTATATAGAGTCAGAGAGTCCTGGATCAGTAGGCTGTCTGAAAAAAATGGGATGGGAATTGAACCTTGGAAATGCAAAGAAAAGGCAGAAGTATTAGACTTTGGCTTATTTTCAGAAATTCACCAAAAACTTGACATGAGAAGACCACAAATCCAGGGTAGGGACAACAAGATCCTGGGTTTAGGAAATAGTATCCGGGGGCAGTGAAAAAAGAAAGAGGAAAACTCTGGGTTTTCAAATTTTGTGGTGTCGGGGCAGACTAGCTTCCCCATTGGGATGTTTAGGCATGGGGTCAAAGGTCAGACTTCAGACTGCACAATGAAGGTGCTTAATGTCTTCAACATTTGGTGTAGGATCTAAGACTGTTTTCTCTTTACATCCAAGAACTCAGTAATTCCAAAGAGCACCTTTGATTTTATAACAGCCTTAGGGGTGGGAGCAACTATGACATTAAATATAAATAGGTAACCAACACTGAATCTTAGTTTCAGGAACAACAACACAAAAAAGACAGCTTATTTAAAATTTTAGGCAAGACAAGGATCATGCTTCCAGAAGTGTGAGAGAGACATCTGTAGATGTGGAAATGGATGAAGGTCAGAACCAATAAGCACAAAGAAAAGGGACAATGACCTCAAGGTCCTTAGACACCATAGGTCCACTAAGGCGGCCACAGACAGGACGAGATTTGTGGGGAAACACCATTAGACTGTTGATACATGCGAAGTTTATTATGTCTAAAAACCTGGACCAAGCATGTATCCCTCTCTATACCTGGGCTTCTGATTTCAGCATCAATTTATAACAAATTCTATTTCCATTTTGATGCTGCAGCTTGTCAAGACAGTTCTGAACCCCAAATGAGCACCTGGCATTGGTTATCTGTGTGGCACCTGCACATCTGACGAGCATTCTTCTAATTCTTCCACCACAAGGAATTCATTGGCTATGCTGCTATGCTCTGCTTCAGATAAAATACTTGTAGGTGTTAAATCACTGATAGGTTATCACAGGTCTCTGGAATACATCTCACAATGCTAAACTCCTTTCCTGAAATGCAACAGAATAGGAAATTAAGCATAAAAACTGCAACCCTATTATTTTTCCTTATGAGCCTAAGTGTATTTATTTATGAAGACCTGGATTTTAGGGAATTAACTCCTTATCCTTAAGGCTAGGACTGCCCTTAAAATGAAAAAAAAAAAGAAGAAGAAGAAAGAAAATCAAGTCATTGGGTGTCTTAATTAGTAACAAGAACAGGCAAGCCCTTTGTGAAGCTGAAAGCATTTATCTGTCTCTTGCCTTCAGACATGCTCTCTGTTCTCCACGAAATCACAAAATTATTTCAAATTCTTTAGAGACTGTAAGTCCCTTAAGGGCAGTGGACCTGACTTCAGAGTCTGAAAGCTAGATTAATGCAAAGCAGCTTAATGCCTTCTCCCATGTCATCTACGCTGGAGCGTATTTGGGGCTTAGCACTTTCCTGCAATCATCAAGTTAAAAATGGTTCTTCTTACACAGAATTTAGTAAGAATACAGGCACTGAGAAACTCCTTCCTTTTTTTGGTCATTATATTTCCTTCCTAGTAGTGACTATAGCCCCTCTCCACTCCTCTACTTGCTCTGTAAAGAAATGGTAATATTTGAAAATTGACATTAGGATCAATGATTAATTTTGGCCCAACACTTCACTTCTTTTTTCAAAAAAAAATTTAGTAACCTGAGAGGCTCATGGTCCTTTTGCTGTCATCCTTACGTTTGTGTGCTTCTCATACCCGAGTTCACATGCTCCCCAGATAGCTCCTTTACCAACGCAGCTGGCTAACAGATGCCTCCTGCTTCTCTCAATGGCAATTTCTCAGCTCACTATACTCCAACCTCCAATGCTTCGCCATATATTCCCACATATTTGCAACGTCTATTTGACTTCTATATTTCAGACTTCTATTACCAATTGCCTCTTGGACAACAGACGCTCACTGTTATATATACATCTGTGGAGTCTCCATCTCTGATTCTTCCCTCTTCCCTCCTCCTTGGCCTGCTATCTAAGTAGCCCAAGTCCTTCCCAAATCTTGCTAAATCTCACAGGGCCGATGTATCCTGCCTTCCTGGTCACCCCCACTGCTGTACAATGTGGCCCTCACCTCACCTGACCTGACTACTATGGCCTTCACTGGAGCCCCACTAAGGGAAAAGCATGGCCACAGGTTCAAAGGTGAAATCCAAGGAAGCCTGCTACCAAGAGCTGAGGAGAAAAGGCATGGTGGGACAGAGGCATGTGAGGAGGCGAGACAGTAAAGTTCTACAAAAACAAGGCTGAAACTCAATCCAGTGAAAAGGGACAGTGTTGGGAAATGAGCTGGGATTAAAAGGTGTGTCGGGGAAGAGGGTACAAAGACTGATGCAATTCTAGGATGGGCCAGAGTGGGGCTCAGAGACAGCCCCAGATGGGCAGGCAAGGAGGCCAGGGCTATGTCCAAGGCAACTCATGTACGAGCTCATGCACCATGAGAGAGGTGGCAAACATGGCCCTGGGTCATAGCCTCAGTCTTGCTCTTCAGGAAGCCTTGGCAGCTCACTGATGTGAGGTGTGAGTGCTCCTCTCAGTCTCCAAGCTCATCCTCTTCAATCTGTATCCCTCCCAGATATCAGGGTCAATTTCCAACAATAAAAGTTTGATGATGTCACTTCCTTACTTATAACCTTTTAATGATTCTCCCCCACCCCTGCACACACACACATCAGGATACAGGGCAAACTCCTGTTTATGATTAGCAGCCCTTCACCATCTGGCCCTATCCTCCATCCCTGGTCCTTTTCTGGCTGCCTCTGTAGGCCCCATAAGCCTTCTTGTAAATTTCCTCAGGCTTCTCAGGGGGTTTTCCTGTTGGCAGAAATGCACTGCCTTCGGCTCTGCCTCAGTTTCCCTAAGAATTAAAGGCCTAAGTCCTGGAATGTTCTCTGACTTATTCATGGCTGCTTCTCAGATATGGATAGCAGTGACTGGTACTAAACATAAACTCAACAGGAATTTCCTGACTGAGAACCTCCATGTCCTTACCATGTCATTAACAAACACTTTTCGATGAAATGAATAAGGGCAGCCGGGCACAGGGTGCACACATGTAATCCCAGAACCTTGGGAGATGGAGGAGGATTGCAAGTTCAAGGCCAGCCTCGGCAACATGGAGAGCCCATTCAGCATCTTAGCAAGACCTTATCTCAAAATTTAAAAATTACAAAAAGAAAAAAAAATGGATGTGGTTCAGTGGTAAAGCACCCCTGGGTTCAAACACCACTACCAACAAACAAACAAGCAAACAAACAGAAATGAGATAAGGATAAAGGCTGTCAATTGGTGGCTGGCAAACTGCCCCTTCTACATCCTTTCCAAGAACTTGTTCCTCCAGTGCCCCCTCTCCAGCCTCTCCTAGTGCACCCAGACAGCCTGAGCTGGGTTCTCCCTGTGCCCTCACACACGCTCTCTTCCAACAGGCCTCAGGTAGGGAGCAATTACAAATTCCTAATCATTCCCAAGTCCCAAAATATGTAGCCGTGGATGGATTTGCTATTTGGTGGGGTTTAGGCCTCCATGCTATTTAGCCATGTCTATATACTCCTCAGAGCACCTCTTTGCATGTTGATGGACAAGTAAGCTAATTGAATTATAAATATTTGTTTTCCCATCTTAATAGCTAAAATAGATTATAAGAAAGATTCATTCAGATTAATTACCCAGAAACTCATCCATTATTCTTTTGTTGACAATGATAAATAGACTGAAGTCCACAAAAAGAAATGACCAAATTATACGTCTGGAGACATAATCATAAAAAGAATCACAAATAAAGATGGTTTAGGTCCTTTTTCTTTTATACTAGGCAAGAGTCTAGAGCCTAGGGATTCAAAGATGAATAAAATTACTCTTGCAAGAGGGAGGTACATCACGAGGGGGAAAACACCACCTAATGTAATACTATATAATCAAAGTTCTTACAGAAGGGAAATAATATATTTTCCAACATAAATAGCACAATGTTGATGGTTATATTACAACTAACTTACCACAAGGTATCTCTCATTTTAATTTAAAAACCTTTAAAATTATAATGCTCCATTGAAATCCAAACCTCAAAATTAAGGGATTTTCAGACTTAGCATTATACAGATAATAAAAAATGCTCAGAATACTGGGGAAATATGTACCACATAAAAAGTAAGGCCAAGAGAACAAATACTCAGAAACAAAGGCTCCTTGAAGTGAGGTGGGTTGGACAGCTCAACTACACAGACTCCTGCATCCTTACTTGGAACACAGGACACAGCACTCTCCTGGTGGGATGGTGATGACAAAATGGCAGATGACCCGACCTATAACAAGGGGCAGCTACTTTTTTACACAGACTATATGCTAGGACTATGATTCTGCAGTCTGCGGGGACAGGGGGAAATCAGAAAGAAAAACAAAACAGTAAAAGGAATCTGGTACTGGCAGAGGGTGATAGAACAAATGTTCAAAATTATCAAATGTTCAAAAGAATAAGTGTTCAAAATTATCCAGCCAGTCATCACAATCATAAAAGTCAATTATTGTGACTCAAAGGACGATGACAATATCAGCTGAGTATCCTGCATCCAAAACACTTGGAACCAGGAGTACTTCAGATTTTGGATTTTTTCAGTTGGGGATATTTGCGTCTGCCAAATTCGCGTATGCCAAAATACTCTGCAGATGAAATCAAAGCCTAGACACAAAATTTACTTATGCTTCACAGACCCCTTACCTAATACACAGACTGAGGGCAATTCTACACACGTTTAGAGCACGTGCGTTTTGACTACGACTGCTCGCGTGAGGTCAGGGGTGAAATTTTCCAATCGTGGCATCATGTCAGCACTCAAAAAGTTTTGGATGCGGGGCTGGAGCGGTGGCTTGGCAGTTATGGCGCTTGCCTGGCATGTGCAAGTACACAGGTTCAAACCCCAGCACCATGCACACAACAAAGTGTCTGAGTAATGAAGGTTACTTGAAAAACTAAATAAAAATTCCTTCTCTCTTTTTCTCTCTCTCTCTCTCTCACTGACCCCTTTTTCTTAAAAAAAAAAAAGTTTTGGATGATGGAGCATTTTGGATTTAGATTGTTTGGATTCAAGATGCTGAAGCTGAATCAGTAGCTCCTACCTGCCCAGTCTGATAATGTCTGGCAAACTGGTTAACCACTCGGTAATCATTTGAAAAGTACTCCATCAGAATAGACGGAACCTCAGCAAAATCAGTGGGGCATCTGGTCCCTAAAATGGAGAAAAAAGGAAATATTTGGTATGAGTCAAATCAACATATTTATCTTACTTTTTTATGCACACTTTTAAAATCTTTATTTGTATTTCTGATGAACTCTAAGTTTTAATTCATTAAATCAATATTTTACTTCTATAAAATTATTGTACATATTTGCAGAAAAGTTTATTATAATCCTATGTATTTTTCTTTATATCAAAAGTAAAACAAAATATTTGCACAGCTGCTGAAACACCTTGTAAAGTGACAGCTCACACCCTCTACAAACAAACCTGTCTTTTGCTATGCTGGCTATATAAATTGAAACATACCTATAATTAATATAGCATTGGTATTTAATTCACTGAATTCCACTACCAAACACGAATACTTTGTTTTAAAAATATTTTTATGCCTACCTATTGCTTTCTGTTATAAAGACAATCCTCAGTGAAGAAAAATCAATATTTTAAACTCAAAATTAGTTCAAGGAACAAATCCTGTAAGAACCTTTTGGTGACAAGTTATGATTCTGTTCAGTCTGCCTACAGCCTTTTCAACTATCTTCTCCTTGCCCAAATACTGTGTGTGTGAAGTTAGTTAATAAGTAATACGTGCCAACAATTTCCCAGGTGGTCAAATGCTGATTGCTTATGGGAGTGAGCTTAAGAATCAGAGATAAGATGGCTAACAGGAATGTCTAGAATATCATCAAATATGGTCACATGTCAACATAAAAAAAACTAACAAAGCACAGTGGTTATTCTACATAGGGAATAGTACAAAAAAATTAAAAGGACTTTATCATACTTTTAAAACATGCCTTATTTCATTTTTAACAAGTTTATTTTAGATAAGAAAGATAACAATCACTTATTCATTTGGTTAAATATTAAGGAAATACACATGCATTCTCTCTCCCTCTCCCTCTATCACACACACATACAGAATATACTCACAACGCCACAAATTTAAATTACATGTAAAACACTATAAAATGGAATTACGATACAAATTCAAAAGATAGGCAACCAAGACTTATTCCCTGGTGACAGCAGTTATCAAGGATAGAAGAAGCACAAGAAGGTCATTTGTATGACAATATGCATATATGCATGTATGGAAATGTCAGAAAACACACATTGTTTTGTACCATTGATACGCAACTAAACTGTATAAATTAAATTTTTATAAAGTGAAACATTATTAAATGATCAGCTTTTGCAAATCGCAAGCCCTTTCTCCAGTTAAGACAAATATTTGAGTTTTTAATGGATTATATTAAATGAAAGTTTTCTTCGTAGCTTACCAGTGACATGCTGGTACCGAGTTCGTCCCAGCATAGAATGCATGGCATGTCCCATTTCATGGAAAAGATTTTCCATCATTCCAGGAGTTAATAGGGTGGGTGAGTTCCTTGAGGAATGGGGAAGATTCAGCATAAGAACTACAACTGGGAGTTGATAGTCTCCATCTTCCTTTAACCTGCCTCCTCGAATTGTAAAATGGCAATCCTGCGAGAATCAGAAAACATACAAGGAGGTGAAAGTATTAGGTAACCTAAAGAGAAGAAAGTTTTATTACTATATTCGTTAGTATAAAACTACATGGAAATGTGTGAGCTCAAACTTTAACAATCTGTTTTTATTCTGTTTATTTAAAGACACTTTCTCTTGACATTTTTTATTCTCTTAAAGTTTTAATTATTTAAAGCACCTACAATATGTTGAGCTTGTGCTGACTGATTCATTCATCCAGTCCAAAAACTTGCATTGAACTAATGTGCCAGATGCAGGAAACAAGTCATCAGAAAGCTTACAGCCACACCCTCAAGGTGTTCTCAAGTAACTAGGAAGGGACGGACATCAGCTACCGGAGGAAAGGAACTAATATTTATATTGACAATGAACTAGAAGGCATTTACCATATCTGTTTTTATCACTCAGAAGTGATGGCCCTAAATGATCTTAAAGCAAGAAATCTGGAGTAACTCACTCTGGAACAGGCCCTGCACTGAGATTCACATACTCTATCACTTACTCCTCACAACAACCCCACAAGGCAGTCAGGTCACTTTCCACATGAGAAAACTGAAATCAAGTCTTCTGAGCAACATGTCCAAGGACACCCAGCTAGAATCACTGCATCTTAAATCTGAACCCAGGAAATTGCTAGAAGCCAGGGCTGTTTGTTAATCACTAAACTGGATTTTCCACCCATTTAGGCAAAGAGGAAGAACACAAGACTTGGAGCCCACACTCTGTCCCTAACTGACACCAACGAGTCAAATCATCTTGGAAAGTGATTTGCCTCTATCAGCCTCACTCATCTCTGGAATGTAGCAGAACATCTTGTCACATCCCTAAGTTCACAAGTGTGAAATACCTTGGAAATTGTGAATCACTATTCAACGTCAGTTAGAGCTGATAATCTCAATACTTAACATTTCTCATCAAGTTGCATAAACTGCTAAAGCTGATTCGCTAGCAAACTTGGCATGTAGCTAATGGAAAGGAAATGAAACTCATATCTTCCACCCAAGGAGTTTACTCATGGTTGGTAAGGTTTGCACATGGACATACATTCTGAAACTTTAAACTAGGTTCATTCCCAAGCATGAAAAGGAGTTAAGAGCTGGGGCTTCAGTCAGAATGTTTAGATTCCAATCCCAGCACTTCCAGCTTCAAGCCTCCAGGTAAGTACCTCCAGGTAAGTCTCCTCATAAAGTTAAAGCCTAGGTTCAAAAGGTTGAGGTGAACATTTAAAGGAGTGGTGTGTATAAAAGGGTTTCATGCACTGGTTGGCACAAAAAAGGGCATGTAAAATGTCAGTTATCATAATTACTATCATTAATATCAAGCTCCAGATAGAAGTGACAGATACAGATTTATGCAAGTATTTCTATGACCTTTATTATTTCCAAATACTATCCCATTTTCAAATTTATATATTTAGTAACTATCATTAGTGCCTTTTAAATATTATGGAATGATAAAAATGATACATAAAGTTCACACAGATACAAATAAATCGCTGATCTCTGTAAAGAAAGGATTACCTGATGTGGTTTGTCTGCTCGCTGGAAAAAATCACAGTAAATGTGCCCCAATAATCCTTCAGATTCGTGAACAACAGCCTAGAAAACAATTTTAAATTTAGTGGTGAATGGGCCCATTGGAAAACATTTCTAACACAAGAGTCTATTAAGCATCCACAGTCACAAATACTGACATTGTACTTCCTATATCCCACGTTACCACAGGGCAGATTTTCTCTTCCCCCATCCTCTTTTGCTCCATCTCTCAAATAGTTTTGATTTGAGAATTCTGGGTCCAGAAGAAAAGATTCTCTTCAAGGATTTCTGACTGCCCATCCTCTGTAACATTTGTACCAACCACGGTTCTTCACAGATTTCACAAACCTCCCTGACGAGCTGGGAAGACGTGCTAGATGGACAATTTTAGTGGCAAAATCGTTTTTCCCTTACATCTTGGAATGGAGTCACATAAGTGCATGCAAATTATAGACCTTGGAATCAAAAACAAGATGCAGCTCTCAACTTCACTTAAAAATCGTCATTTTTTAAAATTCCCTATCCAAAAAGGGCTGTACACAAGAGGCCAAGTTCAGAGGCGAGACCCTGTTTCCATCTTGTCTTCCTTTGTTTGTTGTGAACTTGATGATTCTAGCAGAGAACTTCAATTTTGTGCTTTAAAATTTCCTGCAAGTATATATATATGCATTCATTCGTTCAACACACATCACAAAGCACCTGCTAGGTGCCAGGGCTTGGTCAAGGCATTTGGGGTACAGCGGTGAGCACAACTGGCAAATAGTGCTGCCCCAGAAAGGCCCACGTCCCAGAACACCAGTGGAAGCTCTTTATCACTTGCACTTTTTCTTCCGTTACCAGTCTCTCTTTTGATTCCATTTCTGCATTTTATCAGTCTCTATCATTTGTGGAGGTTAGTGATATAAAATGGATATTTTGTAACTTCAGTGATCAAGCGATCAGTCCCATCCTGATTTTCCCTTTCAATCCCCCATCGCACCTATTCTACGTATTCGTGGCCCAGAGATAGTGGTAGGACTCATGATGCTTCAGTCAGAGTGAGATACGTACAACGTAAAGAGCAGGCAGACAAAACGGAAGAATGCAACAAGGCAACACACGGGGTGAGAAAGTCTCAAAATCCTTTGAAAAAAAAATTCAAATATTCACTCCTCAAATAATGTGGGCCTGAGTAGAAGATCAAACTCTGGGCTTCAGTTACTGTCAAAGAAATCCAATAAATCAGAATATGCTAGAAATTAACATCTGATGCAAAGATAACCCCTACAACATGGGAAGGGGTTATTAACGAAAGAAGACAGGTCACAATGGATTTTGGAACTTACCAAAAGCGTTAGTACTGCAGGTAAATAAATGGTAACAACAAGTTTTCCCGTAGATTTGTGAGCATGTGAGCACATGAAGATGCAGCCTTCTATCAAGTTACTCAATACATTTTTTTGGAGAACTAACTCTGCTGCTATACGTTTAGAATTTTTGCACAGTGTCATAATCAACAGTGCCGACTGGATTGTTTTATGAATCAGAAATAAAGTGGGACACCCTCCACCAGGGCAAAGCTAACTTGGAGATGAAACTGCTGTCGACTCGATTAGCAAACCAAAGGGACACGGCTGTGGGACAGGGCAGTAAGGAGACTCACCAGCTTCCGCACATCCTCACACCACACCTCTCCTTTCGCAGGCTGCTCTGCATATAATGAAATGCCCAAGAGTTTATTAAACAGAACATTCAGGCCCTCCATGCAGGCTCCAAGGGAGAAAAACGGACAGTATAAACTGGGCTCAATGTTATACCTAGGAGAGGGAAGAAAGGTTCAACAGTATTTTCTTTTCAATTTCTCAAGGAAATTCAGTTAACGTTTCATTTGACATTTAGGACCAAGTGGCCATAAAAGGATTCAAAACATAAAGGTGTGCAGGTGGTCTTCCGTATCATTGGGTTCCACATCCAAGGATTCAAACAATCTCAACGGAAAATACGCAGAAAGAGAAGAATTGTGTCTTCGGTGTACATGTACAAAAATTTTCCCTCGTCATTATTCCCTAAGCAATTGAGGATAACAACTGTTTACACAGCATTCACACTGTGCTAGGTATTCTAAACAGAGACGGTTTAAAGTATCCCAGAGAACACGCGCAGTTTCCATGCAAATACTATGTCATTTTATATAAGGGACTTAAGTACCCTGGATTTTCACATCTGCAAATATGAAACCAATCCCCAACAAACACCGGGGAGACACTCACTGTATTCCTATTATTTGAGGAATATTCAAGCTCAGTTTTCCTCTGAAGAATGACAGACTAGTTATTACTAATATTATTAGGAATACAGTAATTAAGTAGACATACCATTGCCTAATCTTGATTCTTTTCAGTTTTAATCTTTCACTGACCTAATTAGGCAGTCTGTTTCAATCACCTACACTACATACGTGCTTTCAGACATACTCACATACAAAACATGACCAGTTTCACTTATAACGGTAAACTTTATGAAATGTTACATTCTCACAAAGTATGACATAGGATATAAATATTAAACAAAATTCTGAGGCACATTAAGTGAATTTAAACTTCTGGTCTGGTAAAATATGTGCTTATGGAAAAAATGCCTGGAATATAAACAATCAAGAGTTTAATGTATCTGTTTTATAGTTATATATCTTATATTCAGAACACTATAACTGTAAGCTTAATTATTCCTCATCCAAAAATAACTTTTTATGCCCCGTATACTCCAACATAAACCACAGCAGATCCAAGATATCTGATTTGAATGTTTATTTTTGAGTCATTAAACCAGACCAAGATTTACAAGCATAACCAAAAAGAATGGCTCCAGCCAGACTAACTGTAGCTGCTCATTACACTTCCACTTTCTGGATTTAACAAACTTATGTAAACTTATAGAATATACAGAAATGATGTGTTGAAAAGTATGACACATACTAAGATCTCAATCACACAAAATAGGATGTCGCACAGGTGCGCACGTGACCTACAGGGACACAGCCAACTAAGCCAAGCTACTTGTGACTGAATAACTGTTCTTTGCTTGTGTTTTTCTGTTTCTTGTATTGCCCATATTAACTTTTAAAAAAATAAAAGCTACTTTAAGAACCTGAAAAAAATACAGAAATATATACTTATTAGATGAATGAATCTCATAAGTCAACATAAATTGCACAACAAATAAGATTTCAGCTATAAGAGATCCACAAATCTTCAGCATAATTTCCAATCCATTTTCATAAAAACAGGATTCTCGTGTTGAAGGAGACGTCAGTGATCCAGGATCCTGCTCATGGGTTTATTTGCTTATGTCCAACATTGACAAAGCTGCAGGCTGGTGGAGGAAAGGGAGGAAGAGGCCTTGTCTCCGCAGACTCACAGTGAGGGAGGCAGCCTCACTTGATGAGTGGATACAAAAGCTTTGGTTCATATATACTATGGAATACTACTCGGCCATCAGAGAAGACAATATTATAGCTTTCGAAATCAAATGGATGGAGATGGACAGAATTATGCTTAGTGAAGTCTCCCAAGCTCAGAGACTTAAGGGCCGAATGGTTTCTCTCATCTGTTGATACTAGAATTTATGCTGAAGCAGTAGGACAGACGGCTGACCTAACAAAGCCTCAAATTGAATGACTTTCAGTGCAACAGGGGTGAAAGCTCCCTAGGTAACTTGGAGGTGTAGGGAAGGGGATGGGGAGCGGGGAGGGTATATGAAGAACTCATAGGAGTCTGGTGATGGGGAAGATGGGGGAACCATCCCAGAAGCCGATGTTATTCCTACAC
>PVKS010022760.1:0-33263 GCA_004027875.1 Aplodontia rufa
TTTTATTGAGTTGTGTGGTTGTATAATCATAAATATATATATAGTAACAATATGATATGCCCCGCTCCTAATCCAGAATCACCCCCACATCACCCACACTCGTCTCTTGACTCTTCTATATTTACCCCATAACAAATACAAATGTCTTTATATACACATGTATATATGATTGTGCATTTTCCACAATTAAATGACTACATAAGTATTCTTTGGCTTCTCAGGGGACTAAAGAGTAAGCTACGTTGTTGATTCTGCCCCTAGATCCCTCCTTATTATCCCTCCCTCTCCTCTCCATACTGCCTCTTCCCTCCCCGCCCCTACATATATATGGTTCTCCTAGATTAGGTGTTGCTCTGACTTTGAGTCTAGTACACAAATTTGACCTTTCACTCAAGCCTGGGTTTTGCTTTAGTCTCCACAAATGAGGGAAATCATTTGACCCTGAGTCTTTGGGTTTGGCTAATTTCTTCCATTGGCATCCATTTATCTTAAAATGCTGCAATGTTGTTTGCGATAGCTGAGCAGAACTCCATTGTGTACATATATCCTGCAGCTTTTGGATCCATTCATCTACTGATGGGCATCTGGCTTGATTCCATAATTTAGGTGTTTTGCTGTTATTTTCTAATATAGTCAGCATGTTGGTGGACCCAAGATTCTGCCCGGACCCTGGTCATCTTCCAAGCTGTGTTACTCCACCCTTTCCCCTTTGACCTTTTGTGATGCCAATCCCATGCTGCCAAGGGATGTTTGGTGTGCTCTTTGGCATCAACTAGGATTTATCACTCCATAGAGACCCTTGTAATCACTGATTTTGGAATTTATAGCATTTGCACTTTCTGGCACAGTGACTCTTCTAAATGATTTTCTGCAGTCTTGGTCTTCATTCCGTGCTGTCTCCTATTCAGAAAGCAATGTTGCCACTTGACAGACTGAGAACATAGAAGTTATCCACAGAGGGCTCACTAATCTCTGCTCCCATCCTCACCACACTTGGGTTTTCCTTGAGCATCCCTTGACCTTCTCCGAAGCTTATTTACCACCCATTCTTCTAAGTCTGTTTCCCTTCTATTTCAGTGGGGCGTGTTGTTTCCCTCTGACTTGTGTCCCATCTCCTGTTCTGAACTTTGCTCAGATAAGTTCTGTTTTGTTGTTTGTCTTCTGTCTCTCATTCCCTGGCACCATCTGCTTTTTCTTCTATGTGTTTTGGGCATTTTCACTATTGTATGTAAAATAACATTTTTTTAAAAACTCTACCTCCTTTAAAAGATACTATGCTTTTTCTTTTGTTACCTAATTTCTTGAGGGGGATAATCATTTGTAATCCCCAAGGGACCTTTCTTTCTTGACAGTCGCTTATTCTTCAACTCATTTAAAAATATTTTATAGGGGGAAGAAACATGATTTCTTCATGTTTGGGGGCTCTCCTCTTTGTTTCATAACTTTATAATCTCTGTAGACAAACCCTGCATTTCCATTTATATGTTGGAAGACTTCATTTCCCTTAAAATTATTTCTTTTAAATACACCCTCTCCCAGGAAAGACTAAACAAATTCATTCATTTTTGTTTTTGTGGTGCTGACGATTAGACCTGGGGCCTTGCAGTACTAAGCAAATGCTCTTCTAGAGAGCTAAAACCTCAGTCCTTAACTAAGCAAATTGAAAAACTTAGAACTTCACAGCCTGTTGTTGATTTTAGCAGCACCTCAGATGTATCCCCCAATTAGAAATTTTTGATTGACTCTTCAAATATCCTTTCTGTTTCAGATCCCCGCACTCAATCTGTTATGAACACTTGTTAGTTTTTTGGTTCATGATGAGTCAAATCCACCCTTTGTGAATTTTCCCCTGCCAATAGTCTGTCTCAATATTTTAGTCATGATTATTGCAAAATTCTGATTCTCTCTATTCATCACTTCCCCTCATTAATTTAACACATCAAACCAAAGCAGTCTTTCTATTATTATACTCTTGGTTACATCATTCTTTTGCTCAGATTTAGGAACTTTTCAGTGCCTGGAGACCAGTTGTCTTACTCGCTGATAGCCCATGGTCTGTTTGGATGGACCCCACCTACCTTAAAGGTCTCTTCTGAGACCATTGAGCACCTGCTCTCTGCTCCAGCTGAACTGTGCACTCACCATTCCCAAGATGCCTTGTGTTCTCTTCCTCTGGGCCTTGTGCTTCAGTGCTCCCCCAGCAGCCCCTTCTAAAGTGTTTTCCCCTTTCTTTCCCTTATTTCTGCTTTTGGAAGACTGGTCCATGAGATGTCTTGAGTGGTCACCCTCAGTTGAGAAATTATTGGATTAAGACATGAAATTTCAGTATTTTTAACATTTAGCCTACCTGTTAATGAACTGTTTAATGCCTATTTACACAGCCTTCTCAATGGATGCTTTTCAAGGACTTCAATCTTATATTTGCTCATCCCTCACAGTCTTCTAGCAGCTGGTGTTCAGTATTAATTGCTTAATTCGTTTATATTATCTGTTCTTTAACCAACAGAGAGAAAGGGTATCTTAGTTCAGGTTGCTATAACAGAGTACCATAGACTAGGTGGGTTATAAACAACAGAAAGTGATTTCTCACAGTTCTGGAGCCTGAGAGTCCAAAATGAAAGTGGCAGCATGGTTGGATTCTGGTTAGGACCCTCTATTGGATCACAGACTGTCAACTTCTCATTGCATCTTCATGTGGCAGAAAGATCTAGCCAGATCTTCCTATAAGGGCACTAATACCTTTCACCAGTACTGCACCCTCATGACCTAATCACCCCAGTGGTTCCCTCCTCCCAATGCCATCACATTATAAGTTAGAGTTTCAATGTAAAAATTTTGAGGAAGGGCACACAAACATCTAGTACATAAAGGAGTATAAAAATTCTTGGCTGCTAATTGTTACTTAATTGTCTTCCTGTTAAGGTTGATGGGGGGCGGAGAGAGAGAGGGGCAAGGCCTTCCCATAACAGAGGCTGGATGAATGAGCTCATGCCTCTTTTTTCCCCCTTTTGAAGGGAAGCATATAATAAACCATTGTTGTAGTTAGATTTTATGCTGCTGTAATTAAAGGAACTGACAAGAACAATTTTAGGAGGAAAAGTTTATTTTAGGGGCTCACACTTTTGGAGGACTTGGTCCATAGAAAGCCGGCTCCTCCATTCCTCAGGGTTAAAGGTGAGGCAAAACATCATGGCAGAAGGCATGGATCCAGGAAGCAGAGTGTGAGAATCCAAGCCAGATATAGAACACACACCCCAGTTACGCCCCAGGGACCCACCTCTTCCAGCCACGCCCTACCTGCCTTCAGTTGCCAGTTAATCCCTATCAGGAGATTAACTCACTGGATTAAGGCTCTTATAACCCAATAATTTTACCTCTTTTTGCATTGTTTCACATATTGAGTTTTTTGGGGAACACCTTTCATGCAAACCGTAACAACCCCCTTTCAAATAGTATCTTAGGTTTTTACTCTAAGACACATAGGGAAACACACTTGAAACATTTTATTTTCTAAACACTAGAAATTAAAAACAAACATTTTTTAAAATTGTCTACACACTTCCATTTTCTAAATACTAAAGCCAAATTGTCAGTGTTTGAATCCTGGTGTAACTATTTAACAGATGAATGACCTTGGACAAGATGCGTATCTCTTGAACTTCACTTTCATTCTTTGTATAACAGGAGTATTAACATAATTTTTTAAAAATACTAAATGAGTCAATTTACTGTAAAGCAAGCATATTAGTGTGGCATAAACTACATTCTCAAATGCTGGCAATTATTACTATGATTAAGTAATAAGCAATTGCAGGAAGTAAAAGGGGAAAGTATTAGATCTTGTAGCTTCTAATTTACTTACCAGATTACTAAAGAAAGCTAGGAACCACCAAGACCTAAGAATTCTTAAAATATACAGTATAAGAAAAGAATGAATGGAAATGTTAATTTATAGACTCAGGCTTCATATTTATTTTGTTGTGGTGTACAGTCGTTTCATTAACCAAATTACTTCAGCCATCCAAAAATAGGGCCAACAATTTAGCAGACATGGATCAAAGCATTTATTAAACACTTCCTAGGAGGTGGCAATAAGATAAGTAACAGGTGGTTTCTGGGGAATACTCAAGCTTGGAATGAACTAGTAAATGTATAAATAGAGAACAGTGCTGCAGAGTGCTAATGACATGGGTATATGTGACAGGGCATAGCCTCTCAGCTGAGGTCTGAATAGAGGAGGGTTTCATAGGTGCAGGATCTCAAGACAGTCAGCTTTATGGAGTACACAAAATACATCTTTTTAATGTAAATTTTAAGTTTTTTTAATTAGCGCTTTTTAGTAGTACATAGTAGGTGGGTTCATCTTGAAAAACTTATACATATGTGGGAAGCAAGTTCAGTTCATGATTTGCCCTTTTCCCTCTCCATCCTATTCTCCTTTTCTACTAAACCTCGTTTTGGAGAGCAAGTCTTTCACTATAGATGTCAGCACATTTTAGTGGTGTGTGGTAGAATTTTTTTTTTTCTTTGCTAACATCTGTGAGGCTGACAGATCATCAATGATAGTTTACATGGGGTGAAGGAAATGTTAGTTGCTAATTTTATCAAGTTTTAAAAATTTTGAATTTTAAAGCAATTTTTTTTTTTTAAAGAGAGGGACAGTGAGAGAGGATCAATTTTATTTAGTTTTCATTTGGCTTTCATTGCTCTAACACTTTGTTGTGTATATCACGCTGGGGTTCAAACCCATGTCCTCATGCATGCAAGGCAAGTGCTATAACCACTGAGCCACTGTTCCAGCCCCTAATGCAAAATTTTTAAGCAATTACTTTTCAATACTTGGAGGGCAGTTTTCATAGTTTCACAGCATGACTTTGATTCTAACTTTGCAATATATTTAACAAAATCAAGAGAAATATTTATTAACCAGCCCCTGGTTAGACTTTGTGGTTCCTGAACAGGATCATGTGGGGAATAACATGGGGGAGCATTTGGTGATGCAGGAGCCCAGGCGCCACTCCATATAAAATGAAGCAGACTCCTTGGGGGCAAGCTTGGACTCTGTGTAGGAACCGTACAAGTTCAAGAATTGGGAGGAAATTGACATTCACTATAAACTTGTGCTGTTGAAGATGATTTATATCCATGATACAAACTGTTATATTCGATTGTGATATTTGATTCCATTTCAAAGATGTGACTACAGTTAGAAAACAAAAATGAGCAGATGCTCAGTATGACCTATTGCCAAATTTTTGACTTGTTCTTATCTGGTACCTTACTCACTTAAGGAGCTATGAAAGGCAGTAATTTGAGGATAATAATAGCATAATTCAGAAAAAGATCTTCTAAAAGTTTTTTCTTTTTCTATTTTTGCTATTGCTGGATAGGTAATCATTTGGTCTTTTGTATCCAATTTCTTTTTCTTGCAAAAGGAGCCAAGCATCTTATTCCCAGTCTCTCCCCCTCCTTTTTTTCCTTCCCATGCTAATAAACAAAGGTCAAAGTTTGGAAGATGTGTTTTCCTGGAGGGAGCTTTCAGCAGATTTCAGTTTGATTTAAAACATGGATGTGTTATAAAGTGGGGTTGGGGAAGCAAAATGGCATTTAGGGAAAAAGGTTGGTAATTTCAATCAAAACATGCAGAAAATAAAACTTCACTTCTATGCAGGAGTTGGACACTCATGTGAAGTTCTGATGATTAAATGATCTATGCACATTTTTTAAATCAGACTTCCTATTTTGCATATTTTCCAGATTGGCATTTTCAGGATTTGATCTTCACATAGTTTTGACCACAACCTGGGTCCAGCAAAATCTTCTGTACTTTGGTGTTATTATGGTCCCCCACTGTGACTGGGCCTCTGCAGTTGTTGTTCTGAGTATCAAAGGGGACAAATAAACATTAAGAATTTTTTTTGAATGAACTAAGAGAGGATATCTCTTTGACCCATTATTCCAATTAGACATTTAAGATTATCCTTAATATTTCATCTGTCCTTTCTCTTTTAGCTGTTAGCCTTTTAAAGCAAAGCAGATATCTTCATTATTTATAAAATGTTCATTTATAACAATGTCATTGTCACACTTCTAATTCCTCTCTATCACCAAATACTACCATATTTCTCAGATTATCTCAGATTTTTTAAAAATATTTTTATTGGGCTAAAAATATTTATATTGGGATGTAGATCCTAGTTGGGGAAAGGACATTTTTAAAGACATACTCAAAGAACGCTTTATTCCTGATGTAGTTAGAACAAGTAAGGAGGGCAAAAGAAAAAAAAACCAAAAAAGAAATCTCATGAGATTCTGGGTTTTGCTAAGTATTTTTATGGAAGGAACTAATACTTTCTCTCAATTTTCTGTCCTTAAGGGGCACTATGATCTATCCCTTGAGAATGAGTGATCCAATGCACTTTTTAAACAATGTAAACCACAGTTTCTGGTTTAATGAGGGATTACTTTTCACATTGCATTCCCTATCCGTGCAGATGCATGATTTCATGTTCTAAAGTTAGCACTGCAATTATTGTTTTGATTGCACTTAGAAAAATGCACACAAAGAATATAGTGACTCAGCGCAGGGTGTTGCCAGTGGTTGTAGTTTTTAGCTTTCCAGATATGATGGAATTGCATAAAGAATGCATGGTTTGCTGTTGCTTTTTCCTGCTCACTGTGCCTTCCTTTCCTCACATCACCACTGGCACCAAGCACAACCAGCTTCTGTTCATTTTTTTTAAACTTTGACAAGGATCTGGAAAGCATAGTACATGGAGGGATTGTACATGTCTACAGCAAGAGCTTCTTTTTAATAAGCAGTAAGATCAGTTCTCTTGGAATCCCAAAGAATATACATTTTTCTAAAATAATAAAAATGGTAGGAAATAAAAGCATATACTTCTTTGGTAAAATAATCCAGTGGCTCCAAAGAAGTCTAATTCTGAACATAAACTGATGCCTATGTGGCACATCAATCTGAGGAGACTGAATAGTTTTATAATGCAGTTATGTGAAGTAGCAATCTTCGTTGAAGAAGACATGGAACCTGCCCTTAAGGGATGCCTGTCTCCTGAGGGGGCATGGAAGTAGGTTGTGGGGAGGAAGGTGGGATCAGGGAGGTCTCCGTTAAGTTCTTGCAGTAATTTTGCCATAATAATCCAGGTATGGTCATCTAGCAGCTGGATTAGGGTCCTGAAATTGGGTGCCAAGAAGGAATGCTAGAGATGTTAAGACATATTGTCCCAGCTTGGTGACATCCTGGATCTGGGAGGTAAAGGAAGATGGTGGCCAAGAAATTTTGCTGCAGTATCTAATGAGAAATGCTTATTAGAAAAAAAAATATGGAGTTTGGTAGGGGAAAGATGGATTTACTTTTATTTCAGAATCTAGAGAATCAAGGGAAATTTTTTAAAATATCAGGTATGTGGCACACAGTATAAATAGGAATTATTGAATTAGAAGATAAGTATGGCCATTTATTCCTTTATCCATTATGTAACAAACTGTATTAAGTGACAATAAAATTCAGGGTGTCTTCCCGAAAGGATTCATCATTTAGAAGGAACAAAGTTGAATAAGTAGGTTCTTGGGGTGGACAATTTGTTATTAAATGTTGGTAATTATGTTTAGTAAGGCCCAAATTTGGTAAATTTCCTGCAAGTTTTGCTGTAACTTCCTCTCCTCTTTGCTTTCTTTTCCAGTTCTTGATTTCCTTTAAATTTTCTTAATTTTATAACTAGGACAAGAGTATGCTAGTTATCTTACTGGAGCTGTAGGGTTTAAGAGGCAGGATAGGGTCAGCACTTGCATTTGGTCTATGTGCTTGAAGTGTAATCGTAGTTCCTAAGATCTATAACCTATGTAAGCCCTCATGTGTGGGTGGGTGACAACATTCTCTCCTCTTCTTTACTCTTCTCTGCCAGTCTAAGCCACCATTGTAGCTGCTGGGTAAATTGTGCTGCAGTCAGAGCATGGAGCCCCAATCCCCTTCTATTCCATCACCCTTCTCTTCTTTTACACTTGTGCTAGAAATGGAGGAAACTTGTGACTGTCTCCAAAAGATTGCTGATAACCTGGGCAGATTGTTGAGGCTTCTGGTTCAAAGTTATTTCCCTGCCTGCCCTCTTACATTTACAAAAAGGAAATAAATATAAAATAACTAAACTAACCAAAAGTTCAATCTCTAACATTCCCAGAATCGGTAAATGTTTTTACATTTTCATTCATGACTGATTTTGAATTTTCAACATGTGAAGTTAGTCTTTGATTTTGATTTTTTTTGTCATTTATTATTCTCACTCAGGTAACAGTATGTATATTCCTATCATCTTGAGAGAGCTTTTGTAAATGTAAAGGTCAAGTTCTTTTTAAAAAATGAACTAACAATCTACTATCTGAGTTTTTCAGTGTGTATTTTACGTAGTATTTTTAATAATCAGTAATACACATTACAATTTTTTAAGTTGATAGCATAATAGGGTCATTTAGTTACCACAAGAAAGGAAAACTCATAATGGACTCAATCTGTTTACTCTTACAACTTCCTGAGTCAAGTTTTCTGCTCCATGTAATGGTGATCCATTAGTGATGCAAGATCTTTGGGATCTTTCAAGTACCTTGTTTGTAGCAAGTATCTGAAGGAAGATTAATCTGGTAGGTTCAAGCCTATAACACCATGACTTATAAAAAGACTGGTTCAAGTTATGCTCAGTCTAGTTTAGAAATATAACTTAGAGGCATGTCCTGTGTGATACAAGAAAAACTTCATGGAATTGGTTGGACCTGAAAGAAATCATTCAGTGGAACATGCTATTTCTCTCCATGGCCATATAAAATGGTTATCTTGATCCTTACAAAATATTAACATAGGAATATAATCATCAGTAGCAAAATACTAGTCATTTTTTCAGGAACCTTGGATACCATGCAGTAATTTCATAAATATTAGATATCCTTCGTCAAATGTAACCTCTTGTAATATTATACCTTCAGAAGAAGGCAAACTGAGTAGTTGTCAAAAATGTGAAGAAAGAGAACCATTTCACACCAAGGAATGGCTTTTGTTATGGGTTGTAATTGGACTTCGTATGATTTTTTTTTTTTTCCCTGACTTGGCTTGAAATGTGCGAATTAGTAGACCCTATTCTGGATTCCATAAGAACTTGTATATGCATTTGTGCTGGTATCTGCCATTATTATATTGGTTTTATTTTCATATATATCTTATGTAGGTAGAGCATATTTAAACTAGCAAGTGAATGAGTAAAGGACTGTGTTTTTCACCCCAATTGCCCTAGTAGTTTTTGGATATCTCATGAAGTCCCCATATGGTACCTACTATGACTTTTCTCCCTTTCTGGGATACCCACTAGTCAGTGTCTCTGTCTCCTGAAGTCATCTGTGGGAGATTCACAGTAGCTACTGCTTATGCCAAGCAGATACAACCAGAGACTCATTCCTGAAGCTGCTTAGGTTACTAATGTGAGGGCCATGTTGGCTTCCATGCAGAGGTAGAGACAGCGGTACCTCCCAAACACTAAGCCGCATGTTGGTCACAAGAAGGAACCCTGCTTGGATCTCTCTCAGAGAGTGCGTTCTCAGCCATCTCATCCAGCTATAGTTCCTCATCCTTCCAACTTCTAGGACTGAAATCTGGCCCAAGGGACTGGCCAACCTCACATACCAGCTGTCTTATCTCCTTTTCAGCCTTAGGATCCTACTTTGCAAAATTCCTTCCTACATCCCAGGTTATCAAACAGCTAATTTGGAGAGGAGAAAATGAGGGAGGGGTCATTTCTATCACAAATTTTTGAATTCCAGCTAATAGAATTCAGATAACCCTATTAAATGCATGCTTATGTTCCTCACTGGATTCCGAATTCTGCGAGGATAAGGACAGTCTTTACCTTTGCTCTCTGGCACTCAACACAATGTTAAAGGGATTAAAGTTAATTGGAAGAAGAATTATTGCAGTGTCTCTGCTCTCAGACAGACTTAATAGTTTCCACCACTCATTTCAAGCTAGTATAACTCCTATTGGTATCCTCGGCTTCTCATGCATCAAAGAATATTAAATATGTAAATATACTTTTGTTACTCAAGTTCTATTTCAGTATTTTAGTGGCAAAGCTGTTTGTCATATCTTTTACTTCCCTCAAGTCGTCATTGTTCTTCTGGACCTGTGATGAATGCTGTCGTGCAGATGCTTTGCAATGTGAAGAGTTTTGTGGTAGGTAATGCTTCCTGAGCCTCCAGATTTGTGGCAGATTTAAAATGATGATTTTCCTGTGCTATTATTTCTATTTTTGGTGTGGAATTTTGAATATAGACTGTCTTAGCTTCTAATTTTGTATAGACATATGAATTTTCTTTTAAAAATATTACTTTGAATATTGCCAACTCATTGATAACAGCCACTTGTCTGTCCAAAGCTAACAATAAACGGAATCTTTACTTTTCACAATAATCCCTAGAAACTTCATCTCTGTAAAGGAACAAAAGTAAATATTTTAGGCTTTGAGTCTCAAAGCTCTCTATAGAAATTCCTAAATTATGCTGTCATAGTCTAAAAGTAGCTATATACAGTACCTAAAGGAATATATATGGCTATATTCTGAAAGCATTTTACTTTAACAAACATGGTAGGCCAAATTTGACTGGTGGGTCATAGTTTTCTGAACCCTGCTGCAGATGATCTCCTTTATTGTTTTTAGGGAAAAGAAATGTTAAGAGACATACACAAGATCACCTTATTCTAGTGAGTGCCAGCACCAGGATTTGAAATAATTCCATTGTGTTGTGATTGAAATAAGAAAAAAAATCAGTAGTAAGATATTTGTGTTTAATCACTAAGTGATAAATGTCTACTACCAGCAAAATGTATTGTAGAGGCATACAGGTCATATTACCATCCTATAGTTTAGAAGGAGGGACAGTCAATAAAAAGCACTTATCCTACCTAAGTTATGAATGATGACAAAGTCTCAGGATTTTTCAGATGAAAATTATTTTTGTAACTGCCAAAAAGCTGCTCATAGAGAACATAACTTTTGAGTATGGCAAAAATGAGTTTCTAAATCCCATACCTAGGATTCAGGCATGCTGGTTTTGCAGGCATAGGTAGTGTGGATGACCACAGGATTCATGTGGAAGCCTGCTTCTGGAACACTTCTGGAATAGTAAGCACATTTCAAAGAATGGAATACTGGAGGAGGGTGCTGGTCTGCAGTTCATTGTCCAAATTCCCTATGCAGAGAACTCTGTTCCCCTTCTTGGAGAAGCATTGATGAGATAGGTTATGAATAACAGTATGTGCACAGAGACACCCCGTAAGCAAGGAAATACCAGGAGGAGGAACAAGGACCCTTCCTTCTGCACAACACAGAATAAACAGCACAAGGAGAAGGGTGGCAATTAAATTATTTTGAAATTTACAATGATGAGAAATTACTTCCAAGATTAGAGCAAAAGAAACCCTTGATGGAGAAGGTAGCATTTTTGGATGTGTTCTTGAATAATTTTCATTTGGCTATATGAGATTATGCGTATGTTAGATTTAGTCAGAGAAAGTTAATATCAGAAGCAAAGGGATACTTGTGGGAGGGTCAAGGAGGATGATTGCTAGGTCACAGAGCCAGGCTTACCAAATTTCTTGACACCCCCCCCCCCCCCCGCCAAGACGCTCTCAGTTCAGCACTGATAATTTTGCATCCTGGGAAACTATTCTGGTCAAAGTATTTCTCTTGAGTGTCAGGTTAGGAATGTGACACTCAAATTTTTGGGTGGTTCAATGTATGGAATGGCTACTTGGCCATCAGAAACTGGACTTTTTGATAAAGACAGTTATTTCTTTAGGTGGACCATCAGGCTGGAAGTTATCAGTAGACATCGGAAACCATTGAGGAATTTTGAGGGGAGTGAGGATTACATTAAATCTTATGGTATTTAAGTATGTAAAACTGATCTTGTGCATGACTATGAAACCAGATGAAAACTTGTTAGGAGTGAAGTAGAATGTCAATAGGGACTGTGTTTTTGAGACTGTGGAAATCCTAAAGCAATGAATATGATCCTTTTTCATCCTTCCTATTAGGCTTTGGAAAGAGTTATTATTCAGTCCCCCAGATTACATCTGTTTTGATAAGTGCACTGAAAAGTGCTGATTTGAAATGAATTGTTATAATTGAACTCATGGATTTTTTAAAAAAAATATAAGCTTTTCTCAAAAATGTCATTGCGATAAAGTGGATATTTTGCATCAGTTTCTTGAAATCATTACTTAAGAATTATTCACCTTGCCGTGACGATATTGAATGTTCTTTCTGCATCTAGGAATTTTACCAGAGTGACCTAATTAGTAATTCATTTGGCCTAGCCCATGGTGTAAAACTTGTATGGTGCTTTGTTTCACAGTGAACTAATGAATGGGACGAACTAGAGGTTAAGCATCTAATCATTCAATGATTGTTAATGAGTTAATCAGTTGGATAATTTTCTGAGAAACCTAAGAGGAAAACACTATGTTGAACATATTCATCTTTGAAGTAATGAACATTATTATCTAAGAAATTTCAGAGGTTAATTTCATGATTCATTTAAATTCCAGGAAATACACAAGCCATCTGGATACTTGGAAAAACCAGGAACAGTTTTGTAAAAATGCTTTGTGTTTAGTGTTACTTTCTCATAGGTAAATATTATATCAGTTTGAATTGTTTGGCAATGCTTCTCTTTCCTAAACATGGATTGTATTGTTTAATTTTTATTGTGAGATAATTTTAGACTTACAGAAAAGTTAAATATTGTACAAAGAATTCTTGTATATCTTCTATCAGATTCTTTAAATGTTAATATTGTACCACATTTCACACTGGCTGTATTGCGTTATGTATTTTTGTTTTTCCCCAGATAAGAACATGTCACCAAATTATTTCCTTTTTTTTTTTTTTAAGAGAGAGGGACAGTGGGGGGGGAGGGAGGGGAGAAAAAGAGAAAGACAATCAATTTTATTTAGTTTTTTCATGGACTTTCATTGCTTGGACACTTTGTTGTGTACATGGCGCTGGGGTTTGAACCCTTGTATTCACACATGCAAGGCAAGCACCGTAACTGCTGAGCCACCGCTCCAGCCCCTGGTGACATGTTCTTTGTAGAAATATTCATGTGTGTTTCCTAAAAATAAAATCCTATTCATTTTATAATTTCAATGCATTTTTTAAAATAAGGAAATTAATTAATGATACTATTATCTAATTAATAGAACTTAATCAAAATTTGCTAATTGTCCCAATAATTTTTTTGTAATTAATAAGGAAATAAAAGTAGCAACCTCTGTTTCAGATTATATTGCATTTAGCTGTCATATTTCTTTATTCTCCTTTAATCTAGACTAGTTCTTGAGCTGTTCTGTGTCTTTCATGACCATGATGATCTGTTTCTGTACAGTAGTCCTCAATTTGGGTTTATCAGATGTTTCCCCATCATTAGAATGAAGTTCTGTATTTTTGACAGTGATATGGCAGATGTGATGCTTTTTGTTTTGTCAGGACCTGTATCAGGAAGTATATGATGTTGTTTTGTTCTATTTCTGCTGGCATTCACTTTGATTACTACATGAAGTTTCTTGTTTGTAAAGTTAGTAAATTTCCCTCTTAGTGTCTTTTGGGTAATAAGTTGATACTATGTGAAATCTTGTTTCTCATTGTACATTCAATGAGTTTATTCAATAGTTCCAGCTAGTGCCCGAAATAACTATTACCATGGTAGTTTCCAAGCAGTAATTTTTCTAGTTCATTTATTCTATGTTCATTGATTGGAATTTTATAAGGAAAAACTTTCCCTTCTCCCTTGTTTATTCATTTATTTAATTATAGAGGTATAGACTCATGGTTTATAATTCTACAGATTATAACTTTTAATGTCATTTATTTAGTTGCTCAAATTGTTCCAAATTGGACCTGAGATTCTGGGAGCTCCTTAAACTTTGGCATTTTGGATATGTTCCCAGAATTCTTTGAACATTTGCCCTCTTTCTAGCACAAGATGTCTGAGGCTGATTTTTGTACTTCCCCTGACTCAGCCTGTGAGGTGGCATTTCCCCAAAGGGTTCTGTTTGGCTTGAGAAGGGTATCTAGAAAACAAAATCTGGATACTAGGCGTGCTCATTACTAGAAGGTCTTCTCAGCAAAAAAAAAAAAAGCCCAGGGGTGTGTGTGCGTGTGCACAGGGGTGTATGTATACACATGAGAACCTAGATTTGCTTCTGTTTTCAGAAGCAGATGTGAAATTTGTTTCCCTTTTGTGTTATTAAATTTAACATTCATAGATATTCTTTTGTACTTGCTTTTTTTTTTTTTTTTTAACTTAGCAATATATCCTGGAAATCCATATTGGTTTAGGGTTCTTCCTCATTTTTTCTTAATTTTTTTGGGTATATTGTACTCTGTTGCCTAGATGTACCATAATAGATCAAATTACTCTCCTGAGCATGGGCATTTGGATTGCTTCTAGTATTTTCATTCATAAATTGCTAATAATTTTGCTGGTAAGAAACCTTGTTACAAATGTCTTTCCAAATTAATATGTTTTATTTCACTGAAGCAACTTAACCCAGTTTATTTTATTTTTTTTCAAATAGTCTTTGCTGGAGAGATTTTTGAAGTTTATGTTGATGTTAACTTGGAGTCACTCTTTTGGAGTATATTCAACATATAAAGATTGTTAGCATCTTCCACTTTCAAGCACAGAAACATACCATATTGAGACTACATACCATGAAATTTCAGTAATTTAATTCATGTTTAATGTGTGGTCAAAAGAGCCCTTATACTTCCTGGCTTTTTATTATCTTAGGTAATCTGAGTAGCTTCTAACAAGAGGTTCTGAAAGAACTCGGCTAGCTGGTTTCATAGCTGTAATTGAGACACAACTCTGCATAACTCCTTCCATCCATTACTTCCTCCTCCCTGTATATGACACAGGCCCTACAGATCACTGCGTGGCCATGTGCTTTCCCAAATTAATAGTTCTTCTTATATTATCAGTAGTCCTAAAGACATTGTTCTTTAAACACTTGGTCATCTAATATCTGTTACCTGTCATCATAACAAAACATCCTAGCAAAAAGAACCTTACATATTGTGGCATTAAAAATAAAGACATTTGTACGGCCGCCTTGCAATACCTTCAAGTTAGGACTTTTCTGTCGAATTGACACCACCTAAAAGGAAGCCAATCCTAATTTTATTTGTACATCCTTTCTCTGAAGTGTT
This sequence comes from Aplodontia rufa, assembly GCA_004027875.1. Lineage (NCBI taxonomy): Eukaryota > Metazoa > Chordata > Mammalia > Rodentia > Aplodontiidae > Aplodontia > Aplodontia rufa. The sequence goes on from PVKS010022760.1 coordinate 15,273, forward strand.
CCCATTCTGCTGGTTTCTTGACTTTTAAATCTAAAATCAAAGCGTGTCACTTTAGTTCAGATGCCATGTGTTGTGTTTTTATCTGATCCTCATGCACTTGAACTCGAGTTTCCTTGACAAAGACCCCCTTGTTCCTGGGCTGATTGACTTTAACCAGAAGCTGGTGCTTTCTAAGGTTCACTTTCATATGGGCTCAGGGGGCAAAGTGGCGTGATCCTCCGGGTGCTTAAATGCTATGACATTTTTCTCAATTCTGAGTTTCCTGCATTTGACTAAAACTGATGTAATTTTATTCCCTTGCAGTACAATTTTTTTTTCAATTTCTGAAGAGTAAATGAGTGGTAATATGAATGCTAAGGGAGTTTAATTCGAAAATTTAACTATTGTCATTTCATTATAAGAAAATTCCTTCCCTCCCTCTCTGCTTCTCTGTCCTCTCATTCCCATTTTGGTTACAAGTATAATGTACAAATATATTCATACAGTGCAGAGGAAAAAAGCACCTCATGGCTCTTATTGCCCTTCTCCTGATGCAACTGCTATAATTAAAAAAATTTTTTTTTCTGAATTTTTTTAAGATGATGGGGGGGATCAATTTTATGTAGTTCTTCATGTGGCCTTTGTTGCTCCGACACTTTGTTGTATACGTGATGCTGGGATTTGAACTCGCATCCTTGCGCATGCTAGGCAAGTGCCGCAACTATGGAGCCTCTGCTCCAGCCACAACAACTACTGTGATTTCTAAGCTTATTTTGTATTGTAGGTGCACATCCTCAAATGATGTTCTGACATATGTACACATGCCTGGTGAAATGATTGCTACAGTCAAAACAAATTTACACATCTGTGATCTTTCGGGGTTACGTGTGTTAAGAGCTCCCCAAACGATTTTTGCTTTTCTACGTTTATACCCAGTTTCCCATATAAACTCTTGTGTTTGGGGCTTGGGAATGAAGGGGTAATATTTTTCCTCCCAAGGGAGAACATCAAGAAAATGTCCCAAAATTTGGTCCTACTGATAGGAAGGAGAGAATAGCTTTTCCTTTGATTCTTGGAAACCTGTTTAGACTTGTCACTGCTTTTCTGTTCTTTCTCTGTGCTGTATGAAGAAAAAGACTTTATGAGGCAAGGATTGCATCTCAAAGTGTTGAAAATGCAGCCCACGTGGTGGATCACACTGTGCATGAGAATCGGGTTTATGCTCCAGACAAGACCTGATAGAGAAGTGTTGGCTTAAGCTGTGAGATATGCAAAGGGAACACTGCCCACTGGGTGATAGCTGGAAGATGATGTGAGCTTTTTGTTAATCAGCTCCCAAAGGCTAGGAAACTAGGCTTGGGTATAGTTGCCTTGGGTGAAGATGGATAAAGCCATACCTCTTCCTTCCTGAGCCCACAAAGATGACGTCATTAAGGCTAACCAAGGAGGGGCCAAACCCTTACTTATCCTTTAAGAAGGAGACTTGGGCCTTTCTACTTTGAAGCACACTGGAGAAGTTAAAATATCCCTCCAACCCTTGTGCTCCAATTGCTTAAGAATTAGACATTTTCTACCTATGCTGCAGGGAGGGAAGAGAAGCTTATGTTTAATTTAGTGGCATTTTAAGGTGAAAGGTGATGGGCGGTAAGTATGCAACAACTATAGCCAGTTTCTTCCTTCACTGATGGAATCTGTTCCCTGTAACTGCCACTCACCTAGAAAGTGGTGATTTTGGGTAACAGAAGAAGAAAGAGAAAAAGTTTATTTGTATTTCCAATTAAATCAAACTGTTAGTGAATTAGCTAATGATTAGCTTGGCCAAAGAGGTACAATTTATTTGCCTTTCAAACTGAAGATCTGACGAACATTGCCTTAAGATTGCTTCAAATGGTGAGACAAAGACTTAGGAATATTAATTCCTTTCTAATGTTGCACCAAAATTTTAATGTCATGCACACATGTATCATATCAGACTGTGTGCTCTGAACAACCAGAAGTCTTATTTTCTAAGGAGCCAAGTTAAAGAAGTGTGTGCTGAAATGCAGTTGAAAGTTACTCCATTTTAATGATATGTTCCTTCACACCAGCTAACGCCAATACTAGATGCCAAGCTCTGAGGAGGACTCGGGGGTACATAGAATTTTATAGGGTTACACCTGCTCCCTGGGAAGCACATGTAAATAGCTACATGATGTCATCATAATATGGCAAGTGGGATAATGGAGGAACTACAGCATACCTCAGAGGGACACCGCATTGACCTTCGGCCCTAAAAAGTGGTAAAAGTATCAGAAGTCTCCCTGGAGGAGAGCATGTTTTCCTGGTTAAGTTTGAAAATTGTACATCGTTTTTTAACTATTATAACACCAATAAAATTGTGGAAAGGGTAAAAATCATTGACTTGACAGGAATTAAAATGAAATTAGTACAAGGAAATTCACAGAATTTTTAAAAAGCCTGTTCTATGGACATACATTGGAATGCACTCACTATTTTTCATTTCTTTCTTTTTTTTTCGGTACCAGAGATTGAACTGGGGGTGCTTAAGCACTGAGCAACATTCACCAGCCCCCCCTTTTTTTTTAAGTTTTGAGACAAAATTAAGTTGCTAAGGGCTTTGCTAAGTTGTTGCGTTTGGCTTTGAACTTGCGATCCTCCTGCCTCAGTTTCCCAAATTTCTGGGATTACAGGCATGAGCCCCTGTGCCAGGCTGGAATGTTCTTTTAGCAAATTAGTGAAAACAAAGCAAAAACAAAAAGTACATCATTTTTACTCTCTGTGTCCTTCGTGTGTGGGATACAGTAAATACAGATGTTGATGGATGAATGAAATGATGTGAATCTAGAATGTTGAATACTGAGTGGTGATCACACCAAGAGCTTTGCAGGTAAAGGTGTTTTAGGGAGGGAAGGTGAAGAGCAGGAGCAGAAATTCAAGAGTTTGTAGTACTGTTTCATATAGGGATAAGACAGGATTCAGAGATGAGAGTAGGCATTTTTTTTAAGGTACTGGAGACCATATTAGATTATCTGATGGGGCAACAAGTGATAGGATTTTTAATTTTGAATAAATCCCTGTGCCATTTTATGGAGGACACATTACATGGATATGAGGGTAGGGAGCCTTGGAAGTGTGTAGGCTGGTGGAGTACAAGTTCTGTGATGAGAGAGATGGTGATGGAGTCTTTAGGGTTTTTTTTGTTTTTTAATGAAAAAATGCTATTTTCAAGCAGGGATAATTTGACTTCCTCCTTTCCAATTTGGATGCCCTTTCTGTTGCCTAATTGCTCTTGAAGCAGTTTCACTTTGGACATACATCTAAGGGAAAGGAAATCATTATGTGGAAGAGATACATGCACTCTCATGTTTACTGCAGTAGTTAGGGATATGGAGTCAACTAAGGTGCCCATTGACTGAAGAATGAATAAAGAAAAATTTGGTAGATATAAAAATGGAATATTGGAATATTCAGTCACAAAAAGAATGAAATTGTCATTTGTGGCACCATGGATAGAATTGGGGTACATCATGGTGAATGAAATAAAAGACAGGTACAGAAAGACAAATACCACATGTTCTCATTTGTGGAAGCTAAAAAAGTAGATCTCCTAGAATGTCAAATTATTGTGCTGTGTCATATATATGTACAACCATTTTATATTAAAAACAGTTAATGGAAATACCATAGAAATGCAGAATGGTGTGAAGCTCTTGCTTTGGAGAATGTAGGTGGGAAGAGTTGGTAACTGGTGAGGGGACAAATCTCAGATGGATGTAAGGTGTTTGGTTGCTGAGATGCAAGCAGGAGTTTCCTGGACAAGGTTTCTGGAAAAGCTATTGGTTTCTTTTAATAAACAAGAGACTCATTTGGCAGGTACCATGTCCCTGCCTAGAGTGCTATGCAGCCAAGCAATAGCTCCTAACTGCCAGGGGTTCTGGGAAATCAGTGTTTTAGTGCAGTGTGTTGCTGCCCTGAAGAGAACTGGGGTCCTGAAAGAAGGTGGGCAGTTGGAGTCACATGACAAGTTACCTGTTGGTCCGACTACCAGTAGAGTTAGGGTGCACGAAGTCTATTCCTTTTAAGAACATTTTGAGAATAAACATGCTATACTGATAGAGGACTATTTACATTTGTGAGAAAAATGTGGCTGTCATATCATTCAGTATGCTAAATCAGCACATGCTGTGGCATTTTCAAAGGCCATTCTCATCATGTTGTATTAAAAAAATGTAATTGCATTTTTTCCACCCAGCTTTAAGTGAAAAGTTAAACTATCAAAGGAAAATTTAAAAGCATTGTAAATATGTTACTCATAAGTGGTTCAGGATAAAAGGCTAAGGAGAGCCCACAAAACCTAAACCCTATCATAGAGTGTCATTCAGCTTTACAGAAGAGATAAAGATGTAAATAGGAAAGGGATGCATGGATTGTACTTTTTCTTTTTTTTCTTAACAAGAATGAATGTTGGGTAGTTCACCGAGTTTTGAGTTGAATTCTTTTTGTGAACTTGAATATGTTGATAATTGAGGTTCACAGACCAGGAATAAATCAAGTTTGCTTCTCTACATGTCATTTACATTTCTATTTAGAATAATCTATATTGTATTGGCTATACTTCAATACGCTGCTGTAGGTCAGATTTTAAAACTCTTTCAAGGATATATGCAATAACATACAGTTCTTAGACTGGCTTGAAGTCTGTTTTCTTAGCATATGAATCATTAAGTACAAAACCCAAATTCACTAAAAAATCATGATCATGAACACATGAATTTCAGAGGACTGGAACCTTCAGATCTGGGGTATTTTAAAGAAAAGGATGTTAACCTTTGGTAATTATGTTTTCACTATAAATGCTTTATCTGGTTTTTCTATCATGTCCCTACCTTTCCATTTTTATTTAAGTCTGAGACTTTTGGCAAAGAGGAACAAAGAATTTTAATTCCTTCTGAATATGAGACTCCTTAGGCTTGGATAATGTCTGTATTTTTGCTAAGTCTGGAAAGATGTGACTTTTAGCTAAAACTGGAACAGCTTAAACTGCTGAAATCATACATGTATTGTTTTGTCTCCTATGTAGGAACATACTTCTGTGTGGCCTGGTTTTACTTGATGTGGTCCAGGTTAAGCTGGTTGGCTGCTTGAGATCTCTAGTGTTGATCTAAGGGAGGTTTGGGAAATATCAGTTAATTTATCACGGTGTGAGAAGGATTTATTACAACTACCCTCTATCATTAATATACACATTCTTCCCTTGTAAACTCAATGCTTTACTTGAGAATGTATCATGATAGCTTCAATTAATTCTCTAACATGAGAACCCCTGTCCAACCCCCAATCAAGAAATAACAAAAAAAAAAAAGGGCTCACCCTAGAATGAGGTAAATTGTATGTCTTTTGAAACTCTGATCCTTGTTTTGTGCCAAGATATAAATGAAGTCCCCTTGTAGCAAGGAAATGTAAGCATGAATTAAGGGTATCATTTTGTCCACAGTTAAGTACTTAATAATATGCCAAATAATGTTGTTTTTCTCTACATCAAACAAATGATTCTGTTCAATGACTGAATGATGCAAGATACTGTAGAACAAGACTTCAGAATTGATATTCATTGGTTGCGATTAGAGAAAATCTAGGAATTTGAAGAGTATGATATTTACTGATGACAGCCTATGGAATATTACATTCATCTGGATATTTCTCTCCCTTTGGTTTTTGTAGGTTCCATGTAATTGAATCTTTAGTTTAGAATTTCTCTAATCCCATAAAATTAAAATTTTCTGAAGTATAGATAAATCATTCATTACTAAAGTTACAAGGAAATAATGCATCCTTTGTTTGAAATTTTTGTTTATGTTGGTTAGACACATACACATAGAGTCCAGTAGTTCCTTGAGGCTTGTTACATCTGGAAGCCCTCCTTCTATCTCTCCCTTACTTTCAACTCTTTTAGATTGGGCTTTTTATGCCCCTAACTCATCACATTCTTTTATCTTCCACTTTTTAGTTTGGGGAATTATCTCCTAAGTTTCTACTATGGAAATCAAGGATTTAGTTCACTTTCTTTATTCCTCTTCCTCGCCCTACACAAGTATTGTTTCTTTTTCCCATCCTTCCTGGTACTCATAACTTTGGAGGTATGAACAGCTGGAGCTTGTTCTTGCAACCAAACATTTTGCTGAACCACATGATGTGTGTGTGTGTATGTATGTATACACACCCATATATATATGTGTGTGTGTATGTGTGTGTGTGTATATATATATATATATATATATTTTGCATTTTGTAGCCTTATAACTGGATTTCTCAGGATGTGGTTTTTCTATGTATGCGTTGCTAATTTGACCACAAACTCCTCGGTTTGCCTGAATGTTTTCCTAGTATGCTAAAGTGTATTAACTATTTTATTCTTTTGAAGAAATATCTTTGAGTCTCTGATCTGCAGTAGTCTGGACTTACTGCTTTATAATCTGCTTCACAGGTATTATCATGGGGTTTCCCAAACATCTTGAGCATCACCTTGGGGACTTCTTCTACTTTTTTTTTTTTTTTTTTAAGAGAGAAGGACAGTGTGAGAGAGAGAATGAATTTTTTATTGAGTTTTTCATGCGGCTTTTATTGCTCTGACACTTAGTTGTGTACGTGGGTGCTGGGGTTTGAACTCCTGTACTTGCGCATGCCAGGCAAGCGCTGTAACCGCCGAGCCACTGCTCCAGCCCCTCCTTCTACTTCTAAATTGTGTCGATCCCTTTGTTGCCTGAATTCTTTTTTTTTTTTTTTTTTTTGGGTTTACTCCGCTGTTTCTGTGGAGCATATCCTTCAGCAACTTACTGAGAAAAGGTATATTAGGTAAATATTGTCAGTCATATACATGTTGGAAAACATTTTCATTTTGCTTTACCATTAAGTATTTTGGATGGTTGGGGATACTTCTGCAGGTTTTCTATAATCATCTCACTTCCAGATTGGCACCTCAAGATGGGCCTTCAAAGTTCCTCAAACTGTTAGCTTCCTCTCTAGATCTTTTCCAGTTCCCAAGGAGGTGTTAGAAGTTAGGAGCTTGTGCTTTAGAAGAGCACCTTTTCTTTCTCAGAGTTCTTCAACCTTATCTTCAAAAGTTATCAGAGGGTTATGCATGAATATATAACACTATATAAAACTATTTGAATAAAAAATGATAAACGATAACCCAAGTAGTAAATACAAAAAAAAAGTTATCAGAGGGGTTGATAGTTGGTATTTTAGTTTTCTTTGTGGTTGTCAGAATCAGAGCTGGATATGAAATGGTGAAAACAGATTTTATTCAGGAACTGCTACAATAAGAGAAAAGAAATCTCAGTGTGGAATTGGGCTAAATTCTGAATATCCCAAGGAAAAGTTAGGATTTATAACCAAAGAGTAGGATGGTAAGTGGGCAAGGGTGTTAGTGGAAGGAAAATCACTAATAAGAAATATTAAAAGTTAGGAGGGGTTCTTGCTAAAAGGATTTTGTTGAAGGCAAGCCAGGATGATCAGATGTCCACGATGGAGATGAGGAATCTGATCATATCCAGGGCTGTTGAGTCTCTAAACTCACTTAGCAGGATTTTTGCTACAACTGGATCTGCAGGTCTAACAAGGTCAAGGGCCAAAGTCGAGGCTTACTGGGGAGGAGGGCTCAGGGGAGCCTGACTAAAGTTTGATCAAGAAGAAACATTCACATGGTTCAAGTTCTTGTGAGGTCAAGTGTTAGAGAATAAAAGCATTCAGAATATTCATTTGCCTATTTGGGGTATGTGGCAATGCTAAAATATAAAGAATGACCCTACATATAGTTAAATAATCTAGTTGAGCTCAATTATTAGCTACATTTACAAATTTAATTCATGTGTGTGTGTGTGTATTACAAGACAGTGATACAACTTTTTCTGAAATAATTTTGTCATGTGGAATTGGAAGGTGCAATTACGCTGCTTCAATTATAACCAATAAACTAATTTGGGAAGCACAGGTATAATATATAAAGGAAATATGAAGAAAGCGCAACATCTTAAAATTAATAAGTCTTGTTAATTCACTGTTTTGAAAGAGTGCACTTTTGGCTATGAATACTAATCTCTGCCAGTTAGTAGAAACCTATTCCAAGGGGGAAAAATTGTAGGACAAGCTTTTGGGTTTCCCTGAGTGTGCAAAAGCAGAAAGAGGCAGATTAACTTGTGTTAACAGTGGTCCAGTGTAAGGATGATGGCCAACCCCAAACCAACAGAAAAATAAATCAACGGGAATTTAAACATATTAATTTATGTGAAAGTCACTAGTCTTGATGGGAGAGAGCTTACAGACTTTCTGAGGATTTTGACTGAGGACTTGAATCATCAGGAAATGAATTTTGAAATCAAGTAGATAATATTCTCTTATCTTTGAACAAATTAACAGTATATCCACTTCTTTTAAAGGAGAAATATTCACCTCAAAAGACATATAATAGGACTGTGGAAGATAAAAGAACTCTAATGTGGTCAGGATAGGAGCTACTTGTCTATGAGGAGAAAAGAGAGGCAGGAATCTATAGAAGCACAAGCTCTGTGAGGAGATATGATCACTTTGTTTTTTGATGTCATGGATATAAATAGTATTGATAGAACAATGCCTTCTTCCAAGACTTGGTGAGGCTGGTACTAGAAAATATGACCTTACCCAATAAATCATAAACTTATGGAACCAATTACTCTAAGAGGAAATAGGGGTGGAAAATATAAATAAGCTAAAAAATGATTTGACAAAAATTTGTGGATGACAGATCCATAATGAGTTTTTATGGGGAGCTAGGATGTTTTGGGTACACTCCTAACCTTTGAGGTTGACATTAAAGAAAAGCCATTTTCCCCATAGTGTCTCCCTTGGTGCCATCACCAGAATCCAGGTCAGGAAGGGTTGTGAGTCTGATCCATTGCGGCAAGGCCCATTAGACTCTCATCTGTGCCAATTTGTGTGGGTTGTAAATTTAGGGTAAATTCCAATATGAGAATTGTAAATTTTGGTGAATGAAACTTGAAAATCTTAACTTTTCTGTTTCCTTATCTTTAATTCTCCTTTATATGGTATAGTTTAAAACTTAAGCTTTTTTTGGAAGATATTTTTATTATGTACTCTGCCTGTACTTCATTATTATAGTACTTTGTGACCTAGTAATTTCCCATATAGCGTATGTTGAATAGGGTCAACTAGGTTACTTTTGGAAATGGAGCCTCTACTTTTGAATTTCTCTTGAATATCACTTTTTTTTTTTTTTAAAGAGGGACAGTGAGAGAGAGAGAGAGAGAGAGAGAATCAGGTTTATTTAGTTTTTCATGTGGGTTTTGTTGCTCCCACACTTCAATGTGTACATGGTGCTGGGGTTTGAACTTTCATCCTTGTGTATGCCAGGTGAGTGCCATAACTGCTGAGCCACTGCTCCAGCCCCTCGCATTGTTTTTAATTTATAGTTTGAGATTGTAAATAGTTTATACCTCACTGAGTTTTTATGACAGATATTTGAAAATTTCCTTTTGAATTGATATTTAAAAAAAAATATATATATAATATAATACATAACATATAGAAACACCAAGGTAATTTTAGGGGTTTTCAGCACAGTTTTTTTTAAAGAATGGAGAAATTTGAAACTTGGATATAAGTGCTTTCAAACAATATATATAGGATCCTACTAGAGGTCTTGTTTAAATGCATAATTAGATTCAGCAGATGTAGAGGCAGAACTGGGATGCTGGAATTCACCAGGAAAGGCCCCCATGCAGCTTCAGGTGATGCCGAGTCTACAGGTGATGCTGGCTTTACATGGTAAGGCTTCGGATTATTCTTGCCAATTTAGCACAGTAGTTTATAAAGCCAATTTTTGTTTCAGCTTTTCAACTAAATGTTATTGGAAAGGCAAAGAAATGATGAAAACAAGTTATTTAAATGAGTAGGATCCAGATATTATATTTGTTTGAATAGTGAACTAATCTAAAACTTTTTCTTTGCACTTATTCTAAATTCCCCCCCTCCTTTTTTCCTTCATATTTTCATTATATTGAAAAATGAGGACCTAAATGACACAAATGTTTCTTAATTCTATTAAATTTAAACATGCTCTTTCAGCTCTGTGTACTTTGCCTAATTACTGGCAATAAAACTCAATAAATGGATTTAAGGTTTATGAATGTTCTACTTGGAGGAAATTGTAATTAAGGTTATTAAAGCCTTTGGGTTCCTGTGTGTATTTTAAGAAAATTAGGATTTTATGTGTTTTAAAGAGACAGTAACTCTTCTCTGCCCAATTATTCCCTCTGCATGGGTGAGCATGTGTGTTCAGGGTCTGTGGTTCAAACAGTACATATGACCTACTTTGTTCTTTCAGTTAAATCAGATTTAAGGATTTTTTTTCTTAGTTCCATGTTGAAACTGTGGATAACTTAAAGTAAAAACGAAGAAATGGAGAGAGTCCATGTACTTTGGTAACAAAATCTATTTTTTTGTTTTTTAGAAGGAGGGGACAGAGAGAAGCAATTTTTATTTAGTTTTTCGTGTGACTTTCATTCCTTTGGACACCTTGTGTACGTGGTGCTGGGGTTTGAACTTGTGTACCCGTGCATGCCACGCAAGCGCTGTAACCTCTGAGATACCGCACGCTCCAGCCCCCCCACAATCATTTTAAAAACCAAATTAGTCGAGTAATTTCTTTCAAATATTTTAAGATAGAATAAAATATCTTTAGAGAAGTGATATGAATTCATTCCAAGGTGTTTATGAAGCACCAAATATAATTTAAAAACCCAGTTTGGTCTATGGCCTTTCAGTGAAACTATTGTTAACATTTTTGCAAGATACTTTTTCTTGCATGTTTAAATGGTAGAAATGGTACAATGAAGTCAGTTTGTTTCTCAAATTTGAGTTCAGTTACTATCTTAAGGATCTTATTCCTTAGTGAAAAATTAATTCTGGTGAATTTATGTACTCTGTCCGTTAAATGTTTTTTCCCAGTTTCATCCCTGGATGGGCTCTAACCGTTCCCTCCGCTGACCTGGTCATAGAGAAGAGATCCTGGATCATCCCCATGCACCTTTCATCTTCTGTGTGCTGTCATTGATGATCTTTATTCTTCTGTATCTAGGTGCCTCATCCCCTGTTGTGTTATGTGTTCATGAGGGCTCTGTTCCTCTGTCCAGGCTAATTCTGTCCTAAGAGGCTGTCTTCTCCCTGAGCCATTCTCAGGTCTTCTTGAGGTATAAGATAGTTTGGAGAGCCTCATTCTGTGACTTTGGGCTTTAGATGATATTTCAAGTTTTCTCTAACCAGAATACCACTTTGTCACTCCAACTGTCACTCTAAGTATCTGGGGTGGAGGAGCACCCCAAATGCTACCCTGCTTTAGATTTCACAGATTAGCTTCTGGTCTCAGGCTTCCAAACACAGGAAGGCAGCACATGGCTTCATCTTCTGCCTTTTATCCTACGGTTAGGCACTTATCCTGTGGCAGAGAACATTCAACCTAAACTTAACATTCTCTTCCCTCTTCCCAACTCGTGGGGTCTTGATCTTGTTAAACAGGCCATTGGCTCTGATGGATTATAAACTTCTATGCTTATATAGACAGATTGTTTTTTTCTTTTGTTAATTTTTATTTTATTAATTTTGGAATCTGTTTTTTTCATGTGTTTTTTCCCCCCAACATTTAGTTGTATATGTGGTGCTGAGGTTTGAACCTGGTCCTTGTGCACGCCAGGCAGGTGCTCCATTGCTGAGCCATTCTAGCCCCAACAGATTTGTTATTATTTTTTGCTGAGTCTTTTACATTTCTGGCTTTTGGTACTCAAAACTAAGTGCCTTATAATGCAAAAAACGTTAAAGGAAAGAACAGATTTTTGTTTCTTCTAGGAGTTTGAAAATTCTGTTTGGAAATTCAAAATGTGAGCATTGTGTTTTGTTTTGTTTTTGAAAAACCTTCCCCTTGAGCTAGTGAATTCCACTTGTGTATCTGAGTGAAAATAAAGCTAAGGACTAAAGATGAATTTAAAAAATCTGTTGGTATTCCAGGCTATTATCCTATCAAAAATAATGTATGTGATTTTGTTAATAATGAAAAATAGGATGATACACTATTTTATAATCTGCTCCTCTCATTCTACATATAAAGAGCTTGCTATACATATTAATAGTTCTGTGTATAATTAATGATTTTTTGCAGTTAATATTTTATACCTAAAAAAGTTATTCAGTATTTTACTGATGAACATCCAGGCTATTGGCCATTTTTTAACTATTAAGACAAATGCTGAGCAGTGGTCAGTGGTTTTGGTGCTTGCCTTGCATGCGCAGAGATGTGGGTTCAAACCCCACGTACACAGCCAAGTGTGGGAGGAACAAAGGCCACATGAGAAACTAAATAAAAAAAATTGATTCTCTCTCACTGTCCCTCTCTTAAAAAAAAAAAAAGAAAAAATATTATAATGTAAATTGTCTTTGTTCACTTATCCAATTAATTGTTTTAGATAGATTCCTAGAGGTAACATTACTGGGCCAAAGGAGTAGTTCAATATTGCCAAATTCTATAAGATTTATACCAGTTCATATTATCAGAAGCAGTATGTGAGATATTTCTTTGAGATGGAGAAAGTGAAAGAATCAATTTTATTTCATCTGGCCTTTGTTTCTCTGACGTTTAGTTGATTTGTGTCTTAATAATGAGATTGAATATATTTTCAGATCTTTTCCAGAAGGACATTTCTTCTTATTGATTTGCAAGTGTTCATACAAAAATGTTACCCTTTGTATATTGCAATAATCTTGTCCAGTGGGCTTCTTTATAATGATCTTTACCATAAAGAAGTTGGTTGTTTTCATTAAACTTACCTTTTCTCCCCCTCAGTTTGTGACTTTGTCACACAGCCTTTCAGGAAACTCCTTTTGGTTATTCTGTGAACACAGGCTTAACGAAGCACGAACCACTGTAAGAAGCATATTTGTATGATAGAGCTATGAAATTGGGGTATATTTCACATGTTTTTATAACATATGAATCTAATTTTTTTGGAGAGAGAAAGAATATCAACTTTATTTAGTTTTCATGTGACTTTCATTGCTCTGATACCTCGTTGGAGCAATGGTACTGGAGTTTGAACCCGTGTCCTCACTAAAGCCAGGCAAGCGCCGCAACTGCTGAGCCACCGCTCCAGCCCTCTAATTTTGTTAAGATTACTCATGAGATAATATTTCTTTTTAGGTCCATTTAATTACAGTTAAAAAGTCGTCATCTCATGATGAATAATTCATAGAGGGAAGTTTTGCAGTGGTTTGTAAGAAGTCTAAAGCCTTCCAGTGAGTGAGTTGGGTGTCATTAAAAGGTTGTTTTTGACAGTGTGAATTCTGCTGTCTTGTCCCCTTTGTTCAGAGAAATTATCAGAGGCCATGCCAGTTGCTTCTGAGTGAGGAAGGACACAAGATAGACAACAGACAGTGACTCTGCGTTAGCCCAGTAAACTCTAATACGGGGAGAGCTGCTACTCAGCTCTGGTCAGTGGTTATTAAGCAGGAATGTAGGCATGACATGTAATTATTTGAGGAAAAAGCAAGAAATCTGAATTTTTTATTAAAATATTTCTAGAGGAAAAATATGCTATAGAAAAAACAAAATTCGAGCTGTATAATACATGATCATTTGTCATAGTCCTAGAAATGCTTATGGACCGTGGTCCATAAGCCTCCCAGGAAGCTGGTTTTTTTTGTTTTTTCTTTTACTTTACTCCTATTCGTGCTCACATGTGTGTGTGCATGGACATGTGTGCAAATGAATGTGCCTGTGAATATGACCCTAATGATTTTCTTTGAGCAGAACCAACTACCTTGTAATCTCTATTAACTGATTCTTTATTTCAACTACCTCCTGTACTCCTTTTTGGAATATATTGTTGTCAGGGTACTATTAGTAAAAATGAGAAGACTAAAAAGGACAGAACAGGGTTCTACAATGTCAACTTCTGCTTGTCTGAAAATGAAAATGAAATGGAAGAGTTGGTCCCTGCAGATGTGTTTCCCATTAGGAGGCACATAGTGGCTTGTCTGCCCACCCCACCCTCCCCACCCACATGCCTTTTTTTTTTTTTGTTTGTTTGTTTTGTTTTATTTTATCACTTGTTAATGTGGCTTTGCCCAAACCTCTCAACTGAAAAGGCAACTTTCCCCTTTGTGATGAATATTTAAGCTCTTGGGTGATAGGGTTCCCCCCCCCCAGTAAACTTTCACTCAATTTTGTCATGATGGTCATGATCCTTGCCTAAATTATTTTGTTAAGGAGAATCACTATTTTGCGATGGCAATGATTGTGTGGCCACAATCATTCAAATGCATATTAATGCACTCTCCAAGACAACTGGCCTGCACTCAAAATAAAAATCTCAGTGTCAAGATTAGAAATAACAGAGGAACTGTTCAAAATTAAAGGAGACTAAAGAAATGCACCAAAAGCAATGCATAGTCCTTAACTGGTTTCTGGATAGTTAGAAAAGCATATTTTTTTGGACAGCTGAGGAGATAGGAATATAGACACCAATATAACATTATTTTATCTGTATTAAATTTCTGAGGTCTTGCAATGATATTATGGCTATGTAAGACAATACCCTTATTCTCAGAGTTGCTTGCTAAACAATATAGGGTGAATATTGTGATTTCTACAACTTAATTTCAAATAATTTACTAAAAACACATGTAGGAGCTGGAGTGGTGGCTTGGCGGTTACAGCACTTGCCCAGCATGCGCAAGTACAGAGGTTCAAACCCTAGCACACACGTACACAACTAAGTGTCTCAGCAAGAAATCCATGTGAAAAACTCAGTAAAAATTGATTCTGTCTATGTCTGTCTCTCTTTCACTGTCCTCTCTTAAAAAAAAAAAGGCCATGTATTTATCCCTATCTCTAAATCTATGTGTATATAGATATAATAGATACTATCATATACAGAAGCAAAGAAAGGGAAATTATTTAAGTAAGATTAATTTTGATATAATCTATTTTAATGACTTATAAACACCAGATTTGGCATTTTGTAATAATTTTAAATTATAAGTGCTTACAACCCTGGTGCAAGGTCTAAGGCCTCATCTAGAACTTAAGAGTTTACAAAGTTCACTTTTCTTAATATATTGAAAATTACTTATTCATCTTTCAATTCCTTTCATATTTTTCAGGAATAAATTTCTCAAAAAGTCTATAAAGATTTAACTCATTAGGCTCTTGATTTTTCTCTTTACACTTCAGGGTCTTTAATCACTAGCTAAACTAATTGTTTCCATGATTATCTCTTTCATGTAATATTATGTTGTGTCTTAAGTAGGCTTAAGCTTTTCTTTTTATTAATTGTGCTCCAAATTTTTTTTTCTGTAAACTTTAGGAAACTTCAGCTTTGTTTGTTTTGAGAGAGTATTTTCTCATGCACGTATCCTTTTGTACATGCTGCTTAAAATGTTTGAACTTATCGGTGAACTTCCTATGGAGTTATTTAGAATTCTCTAGAGCATCATTCATTTTTTTATTTAGAATTATGTAAAGTTTCTCATTTTTAGTTCCTATTCTAATTGAGAAACTTTGGCTTCAGACCCAAATCTGTTTTCTTAAACTTTCAATTGTTCTTAGTCTGTGGTTGTTTCTAGGGTCACAGTTTCTATATATGTTTTTGCTTGTTTGTTTCTCATTTTTTTAAAAAAAATCTATTTAGTTTTTCATCTGGCCTTTGTTTTTCCTGACACTCAGTTGTGTATGTGGTGCTGGGGTTTGAACCCGGGTTCTCACACATGCCAGGCAAGCACTCCAACCACTGAGCTACCACTCCAGGCCCTATATTTGAATCTTAAAAGCCCCTGGCATTATAAAAAGTTCTGTATTAACCGTTCTTCCTCATATCAAAGTTACCAACTCTTTTTATTTTTGCTAGTTATCTGAAAAATCTGTTAGGTAAATCTTGGTCTGTCTTATTGACTGTTAAACATACTGAACTTTTCTTGAATTCCCCAATCCTGTACATCTATGCACATGCTATTCCTTTTACCTGGGAATCCTATTCTAGCTGGCATTTCCCCACTTTCTCATCAAGACCCATGTCCTTTCTCTCTACCCTAAAGCACTTGGTAGTGTTAAGATGAAGCAAGATAAAAACCATAGCACCATGAAGGGCTCTTTTTTTTTTTTTTTTTTTTTTTTTTAAAAGAGAAACAACTTTATTTAGCTTTTCACATGGCCTCCAACACTTAGTTGTATACGTGGTGCTGGGGTTTGAACCCAGGTCCTCGTGCTTGCCAGGCAAGTACTGAAACCTCTGAGCCACCGCTCCAGCCCCTGAAGGGCTCTTTCTGAACACATTTAGGAAAATAGGAATGTTAAAGGTAGTAATAGATTTTAGTCTATTGAATAAAACCCCCGAGTCCTACTAATAGGGACAAAAAGGTAAATAGGTGAGAAGGGAAAACTCTTCCTAACACTAGAATGCATGCTAATAGAGAAGGAATGTTAAAAAGAAAAATCTCCATCCACAGCCATCAAAATAATGATTGACTTAGATAAGAATGTCAACAGATGTCAAAAGTAGTATGGGGAACTTTAAAGAACAGGATTTTTAAATAGTTTCACTATAGTTCATCACAAAGTACTTACTAATTTCACAGAAAAAATGTGATTTTTCTAATATAGATACTTGGCAGGTACAACCTTAAAGTGATCAAAATTTAGTATCACTAATAATGCTACCAAATTCATCTATGCCACTCAGCAGGACACAGGAAAGGATGTCATATCACTTCATACATCACACCAAAAAGACATGACCACTTGCAAGAGAACATCAGATAAACCTGATTAGGTATGTTGCAGATAACTCTAAAAATGCAAAGCTCATGCAAGAGGAACCGTTTCAGATTAGAGATTTAAAGAGATGAAGATCTAATGCCATGTGTCATCTTGGATGAGGTTCTAATCTGGGGGGCGGGAAATTGACTAAAGGATAATGGATTAAAAAACAGTATTATAGCAAACATATTCGATGTAAAACATATCTGGGAATATACTGATACTGAAAATTTTAGATGAAAATGCATGATTATACTCATACTTTAAGTGGGAATGCCTACATTTGTAAACACACACTCTACAAGTATGTATGTGTCTGTCTGTCTGTCACATGTCTGCCTGTATTCACATTCACAAGCAGTTTTGCTACTTTGAGAATAGATTATGTTTTCAGTTCTCCATGAATGTATGTATATGCAGGTGGCTTTTGGCCTCCAAGGGCTAGGGGGAATAGAGGAGAATCATGGTCAGCAAGCAGTGGCAAATCTATCCCCAAATCTGTTCAGTCCACAGTTCCCACTTCAGCGCATCTTTAAAGTCCAGTTTTGATAATTTGGTGCTCTGAGGCTTTCTAATTACATAGGTATGCTTTCTGTTACTTCAAAGGCCCCTTGGCCAGGACAGGATCTGTCTTCAAAGACAGCAAGGAGAGCAGCCCATTTGCAGGAAATTGCATGGTTTGGGGTGATTTTTGTTTTCTTTGAACTTGTCAAGTAGGGAACCCTATTTAAAAAGTGCTGGTCTATTGCTATGTGTCCAAGCAGTTAAAGACTTTCCACTTATAATTCTGAAGATTTCTCTTTAACATCTGTCAGAGGAACCCTGTAACTCAGTTTACCCCTACTCTGCTTTTTGATGTATTAACAGTTTTGTTTTGAAGGGGTTTTGTGGGTGACATCTTAATAGTGTTGGTTTATAGGACTCTCTCACAGATATAGTTTTGTTAGGAAAGAATTAGTATAGTACTCGCAGTGGCTAATAAAAAGAAATGTTGAATATTTTGCTGTAGCTTAAAAACGGAGGAGAAAGAGGCTGGAGCGGTGGTTCTGTTGTTACGGCGCTTGCCCGGCATGCGCAAGTACACGGGTTCAAACCCCAGCACCCAAGTACACAACTAAGTGTTGGAGCAAGGAAAGCCATGTGAAAAGCTCAAC
>PVKS010022761.1:0-33281 GCA_004027875.1 Aplodontia rufa
GCTTCCTCTCATTTGTGAAAGCTAGATCAAAATAAGAGGAAGGAAGGAAGGAAGGAGAGGGGTCCCAGGAAAGTAAAAGAGTTCAGTGGATTAGATGAAGGGAAATGCGAGGGAGGGAAAAAGAACAGGAAAAAGGAAGAACAGTGGATTCAAGCTGATCAACCTTTCCTATGTAAATATATGTATATACCACAGTGAATTTCACCTTCATGTTTGGTTAAAAAAGGAACTATAAATAAACAGAAGAAAGATGAATAGAGCAAAGGAAAGGGAACAAGTGGGGAGCAGGAAGTGGAAAGGAGAAGTACTGAGGACTGAATTGGAGAAACTTACATTACATGCTTGCATGATTATGTCAAAATGAATCTTGATATTGTGTGTATCTAGAATGAATAAAAAGTTTAAAATACAGCAAAAACATAGATCTTTGAAACATTGCAAATTAAACTTAAAAAAAAGAATCATCTTAAAAGAGGGCAAGGTTAGACAGTCTAGATGGCCCCTCAGCTTTTCTTTTGAAGTGTTAGTCATTTTCAAAGACAGATTATTAGTCACCAGGGAAAGTGTCTCAGGCACTTTGCTCATTGTTTCCACAGTAGTGTGATGGTTTAGATATGAGATATTTCCCAAAAGCTCGTGTGTGAGACAACACAAGAAAGTTTAGAGGTGAAATGATTGGGTTGTGAGAGCCTTAACCTAATTGCATTGATCCACTTGAATGGAGCAGGGTGGTTACTGTAGGCAGGTAGGGTGGCTAGGTGAAGTCGGTCACTGGGGCTGTGCCTTTGGGGTTTATATTTTGTCCCCGGTGAGCAGAGCTGTTTCTGCTTCTTGATCGCCATGTCGTGTACTGCTTTCTGCATGATGTCCCATCTCACCTCGGGCCCAAAGCGATGGAGTCAGCAATCTCTGAATTGGGACCTCTGAAACTGTGAGCCAAAATAAACTTCAAGTCCTCCTCTTTGTTGTTCTTATCATGTCTTTTGGTTCTGGTGATAAAAATGGTGACTAAAACAAATAGGACAGCTGCAGAGAGACCCAGCTGCAGTGAACATGGACATTGTAAGCAGGATCAAACTCTTGCATGGAGGCTTAGCACAAGCTACCAAAAGTTCACCCCATAGTGCTCCTCTTCTCTGCCCATCCTCGAAGGGTTGTCTTGAGATCAGATAATCCATATTGCATGAAAGGGTTTTTTAAACTACAAAGGTGACGCAGTTCTGAGATTCCACCCTAATCTGTGACTGACTTGAGCAGGACACTCATAAGTTGAGGCCCCAGTACCAACCAGAAGCTGATTGGCATGAGTATGGGTGTGGGGGTGGGGGCAGGGACCAGCCCTCTGTGCATAATTCTGCTATGTTCATGCCTTAAGATAAATGTCAGCCCAAAAGTGCCTCTCCACCCACATACACAAGTCTGACTCTGAAAGCTGTTTAGAACTTTCCTAAAGGTGCCCCCCAAATATGAAAGGTATAAGCCTCTCACAGATATATACACAAGCATGTTTATGTGCTTGGGCACCAGGCAGTGGGAGAGAGTAAAGAAAACCTGAGACTTATCCTCCCCAGGCCCTTCACATGGCAGCAGAGCCTGAGGAGGTGAGAAGCAGCTAACAGTGTGGTTCTCAGTTGGGAGGGGGGACGTGTGTGACAATAGACCAGTTCCTTTATGGTCCAAGGGACAGAGAACAACAGAATCGGAAACAGTGGAGCCAGTGGAATGGAGTGCAGCTTCCTTGCAGGAAGGACTTCCAATAATACAGTGGACTATGGGTTAAATGGTGTCCACCCCAAATCCATATATTGAAGTCCCAACTGCCAGTACCTCAAAATGTGGCCTGCTTTGGAAATAGATCACTGCACATATAAAGTTAAGATGAGGTCATATTGGGGTAGGGTGGGCCCTGATCCACTATCACTAGTGTTCTTATAAGAAGGGGCTATTTGGGCACCGACATGCACACAGGGAGAATTTCACAGGTGAAGATGAAAACAGAAATCCAAGTGATGCTTTTGCAAGCCAAGGAATGCCAAAGATGGCCAGCAAATCACCGGATGCCTGGATCAGATTCTCCCATACAGTTCCCGGGTGCAACCAAACCTATAAACACCAAGACCTTGAACCTCTAACGCCCACAACTATGTATGAGTCAACACACTGCTGGCGTTGAAGCCACCTGGTTAGTGGAACTTCGCTATAGCAGCTCTGGAACATGGGTTTATATTTTTTGAAGCCCTGGGAGACAGGACATTACAACCAATTTCAGCAATAGCAGTGAGGCACACTTAAATGGGCCCTGAAACCGGAGCATGGAGGGTAAGAGTCTGAGCAAAAGATAGGAGTGATAAATATTTTCAAAGCCTCGCATATGTGCCATGGCAGTAAATGACTAGAGGCTTAAATGTCAACTTTCAGCTTGCTGCTGTTACAGGTTATGCTCTCGCCTGACAGCTTCCCCTCTCTCCAATTCAGCAGAGCCCCTGACAAGGTGGCTCCTCAGAGTTGTTCCCTCTGGAGGCAAGAGGCCCAATCACGGTGTCCTCACATTATCATTGGCTGTGGACCACCCTCTTCAAACACATATAACCTTGGGTGGGCGGTTCCCCACTGCCAAGGTCAAGTCCTGGTCAGGACCCAGCTGTGAGATATCTTCAGCCAATATTCACAGCAGTTAAGGGTGATTCATTGGCCCTGAAGGATATCAGGGTGCTAATTATAGTTCAGAGCTGATACTGCTCAGACCCTTTTCTTCATGTAGCACATTTATTTCACCTGTGAATAGCATTACAGAGTTTCACTTGGCTTTATTTCCTGGAAGACTCTCAGCACCTGCTCACCACCCCTCTGGATTCCCCTCGCCCTTGGCAAGTCTTGCCTCCAGGAGAGGTAGTTTGCTCACGGGGAGCCTGACTCATTCCCCACGGGTCTCATTCCTTGTTTCCCAAGCATTTAACAGGTGGTAGCACCTCTGCTTGTTCATTTAATATTAAAATGAGTCATAGGAGTGCCAGGAGATAGACTGTGTTTTGTTGAGTGGCAAACATTGTCTGTGTTCCTTGTGTCTGAAGGCAGTGCTCAGTGATGGACTCATCTGTAAGCTCACAGTGACAGATCCTGCTAAGAGCTAGGCGATGCATTCACTGGCTCTGAGGTGGGGATGTAGGTATAGTACTGGAAAAAGCAAACAAAATTTCCAGGAATTTTCATGAGTCTTCCAAATTTTTGAGCAAGATTTTCATCTCTAAGATGGAATAACAAGCACCAGAATTATTCTTCTGCCTCAAACAACCCAAAAATATCAGATAAACTCTATAAAACTACTACTATCAAAATGCAATGTCAGGCAAGAAAGGATCTGCAGAGGATCACCCTCAAATAGTGAGCAGAGTATTGATGAACACTTGTGTGAGGAAAGCCCTGGGTCTAGGGAGAGAAACAAGCACTCAAAGGGTGAGGAGTGATGGCTGCTTCTAGCAGACAGGAAAGCCTCATGATGCATGGGTTCTTGAGAGCAAAGCTCAAGAATATTTATAGACAGGTAAAATACCCAGCACCCAACAAGGTAAAACTCAGAATGTATATTATTAAATAAAATTATTAGGTTTGCAAACAAGTAGTAAAATAAGACCATAATGGGGGGGAGGCTGAAATTAGTCTAAACCAAAACAGAATAGACACAGATGGTAAAGTTAGCAAACCAGCATATTAAAAGTTACTATAGCTGTATTCAGTATATTCAAAAAGGTAAGTAAAATCATGAAAGAAATTTTAAAATACCTAAACATAACTTCTATACATGAAAACTGCGTGAGAGACGAGAAACAGATTGGTTGGGATAGAGCGCAGATTACACATTGCAGAAGAAAAGATCAGTGAACTTGAAGACATAGCAATAGAAACTATCCAAACTGAAATACAGAGAGAGGGAAAGAGGATTTTTAACTGAAGCAGAGCATCAGTGAGTTGTGGGGCAACACAAAGCAGCTGTGCATTGGATTAGGCATTATCACCTGTGAGAAGAGGACGTAAGCAGGATCAAGCGAAGACACGTGGTGCAGACCTGACCAAGTCTTGGCCAGCCTAGCAGAGAGCGCGAGCAGAACAGGCCTCGTGGTGGCAGTGACCTGGGTCAGGCGGAAGTAGCTGAGCATCGTAACTGCACACTGTTCTGTCACCAGATCTAGGCTTCCCAGGAAGGGGAACAGCTCCCTCAGCACCTAAGGGAGACCTTCACCAAGCTGTGAGCTAGAGGGACTCCACTCCCTGCAGCCTATACCGCTGGACAATCAATCTGTCCTTACGGAGTCAGAGGAGGCAAATCTCGGTGTCTACTGAAAAGAACAAGGGCTTCAGAACCAGGCTGAGTTCAAATCCCAAGCCTGCCACTTTAGGTAAGTTCACTGTGTCTTGGTTTTCCCAAATCTTTGATGGAGTTAGAAAAAAAAATAGTACCTACCTCATGGGATTATGTGAAGATTCTATGAGTTGATACAAATTGAACATCCCTTTTCCAATATCTTTGACCTAAAGTATTTTGATTTGGGAATTTTTCCCCAAATTTTGGAATATTTGTATATATATGAGATATCTGAAGGATGAGACCCAAGTCTACACTCAGTATTCATCTGTGTTTCATAAGCATCTTATACATAGTCTGAAGGCAATTTCATACAGTATTTCTAGTGCTTTTGAGTTTTGCTGTGACCTATCACATAGGTCAGGTATGGAATTTTCCACTTGTGTCATGTCTACACTCAGAAAGCTTCAGAATTTGAAGCATTCAGGATTTTTAGATGTTCAGATTAGTGATGTTTTACCTATAATGTAAAGAATTTAAAAGCCTACCTGGCTCAGAGTAAGTGTTCTGTAAATATCTGCTATTATTGAATATTCATAATTTCCTTTAATACTTCCATTGACCCTACAAAGTAGGTATTCTGTCTCCATTTTGCAAATTAGTAAATTTATACTTTAAAATGTCAAGTAATTTGCCTGATAGGACATGGTAGCACCTGGGTTTATTTGTATCCAATGGTTACTTTATGATTAAATACATTTTTGTTGTATTAGTTGTTTGTTGCCCCTTGAATTTTCTATTGTACGCTGTAAGTCTTTTGAGTTCTTTTTATTTTCAACCACCCAGGACAACATCCAACAGAGTAGTCACACAAGAGTGTGTTCATAGAGACCTGGCCTATTACTGCCATGACTAATTGTTCTGTCCTTGATATTATTTTTCTTCTTCTTCTTCTACTTTTTTTTTGGTACTAATAATTGCTCAAGGTTGAATATTCCACACATATTAAACCATTAAGTCAAGTTAGATGAAGTGTGAACATTTCTGGGACTTTGTTGTTGTCCTTACAGAACTTCAACAGTATGTCAGAACTATATTGATCTGCCTTCTTGCCATAAATCCACGTCTATATGCCTTTTTTACTTTTCATTCAACAGTAGACATTTATTTTTAAATATACTTTATTTGTAATAATTAGGATGAGTAAGAGATCAAAATAATTTAATCAAGGGTTGCTAATTCCTCTCTTAACCCTCAAATTACTATGGCTGGAAAGAACAGGCAAAATGTGACATGTGATAAATGTAACAGATTTTTTTAAATGATGAAATATTAAACATTTTAGCAGGTTGTAGAATAATGAACAGTTAAGTGTTTGAATAAGCTAACATACTGACACAATTATAGTGTTAGGAAACAAAATTTGGTCTACATCACTCATTAATGTCACTGTACAGTTTTCATTAAGAAATTCATGAGGAGTTCATGGGCATCTCATGTGAATAATCAAGACCAGGATTTCCTTTCCTAGCTGGTTCACTGATCAATCTTAACTTTTAAGCAGAAATCCAATTTCCTGGAAAAACAAGGTCCAAAAAAAAAATGGTCTGGTTGAGTGAAATAGTGTAGCAGACATCTGTGATTTTTTGCCTGTTCCCTTCTGATGACAGCCTCATGGTTTCCCCTTGGAAATACCCATCCCCTATATTTGGTCCAAATGGTTTGTGTGGAGCTATGCCCTTGGGTTGGCATGTGGCTTTAGACAAGATTCAAATAAATTATTGTGCACCCCTGGCCCTAGGGAGTAGTTTGAATGTGGACACATGGATCAGCTGGAACCTACTGAACTTAACATCAGGGCTTTTGTTGGCCCTGTTGAAAATAATCTTTCTGCTGGGTTGATGAGTGGAGAGGCTATGGGGTAGCTGTTGGTGGCAGCCATCTGTTGCCATCATAAGAAAGCTGACTTCCAGAGAATATGCAGTCCGTGAGAGAGAAGTAGGAAGTGTGTGCACATGTGCATGGGAGGAGGGGGACATCTGATGACATTGTTTAGATCTCGAATTCAGCTGTATTTAAGTTCACCCCAGTATTTTTCAATTACCTGAGTCACTATATTCCTTCTACCTTCAGCCAGCTTGAGTTGAATTTTCCATCACATACAATTGAAATAACCCTAATACAGTAGCTACTACCTTATAAAAGCATCAGATTCCATTATGCTCTTAAGCATTTGAGTCTCAGTGTTCGAGTCTTAGATGCTGGCAAATACATTTTCCAACTACTTGAGCTTATTTTCCACATAGCTCAAAAGACTGATTGGGAAGTGATATATTCAATAGATCTACTAGGGTGACTTACAGTTCAATGTCATCAATAAATTACATATTGTTTCAGTCAGCTTTTTCATTGCTGTGAGTAAAGGATCTGACAAGAACAATTTCAGGAGAAGAAGTTTATTTTGAGGCTCACAGTTTCAGAGGTCTCAGTCCACAGGAGGCCAGCTCCATGCCTTGGGGATGGAGTAAAGCAGAACATCACAGAGGCAGGTGTGGCTCCAATAAGCAGATAGCTCATGGGGTCACACCAAGAAGCAGAGCAGAGAGAAACACCATGCCAGATACAGAATATATACCCCAAAGGCACGCCCCCAATGACCCACCTCCTCCAGCCACACCCTACCTGCCCACAGTTGCCAGTTAATCCATATAAGGAGATTAACTTACTGATTGGGTTAAGGCTTTTCTAACTAAATTTCACCTTAACCTTCCTGAATTATCACACATGAACTTTTGGGGGATACCTCACATGCAAACCACAGCAACAATTTGTGATTTCTTGTTTCTTTCTTTGTTTTTGTTTCTATTATTATTAAGATACACTCAATTAGACTGATAAATTATAATTTTAAATGGTATTAAGTAATATTAACTCAAAATTTAAAATGTAGGAAATCATGTAGAGAAGGAGATTATTGTTTAGGAAATGGGGAGAACATAATTCCGGCACTGTCATTAAACAGTAAATTTAAGTGTAATGTTTTAGCAAAAAATACCAAAAGAAAATTAGAAAGAATTTTATAATTTCCATTTTCTGATAAAAGGAAGCTTGTCTGTTAGTTAAGAGATAGCTTGTTATTTAATCTTTTAAAAAAAATTTTTTCCTAACAAACAAGAGTCATGAGTTTTAAAATTTATTTAGGAATCCCCACTTTTGTTAGAATACTCTCATTTTGTTTGCTTTGCCTCTATTTTTTTTCCCCATTCATCCTGCCACTTGGTGGCGACTTTAATAAAATGCTATGATAACATTCTCATGGCTTGCCTAATGTCTAATGATTAGAGAAGAAGAGATAGAAACCAGCTGGTTTAACCTCTAGCTGGACCAGAAGTGAAGTGATGCATCTTATCAGACAATTGAAACCACGTG
The DNA here is from genome assembly GCA_004027875.1 of Aplodontia rufa. NCBI lineage: Eukaryota > Metazoa > Chordata > Mammalia > Rodentia > Aplodontiidae > Aplodontia > Aplodontia rufa. Next base: position 7,730 of record PVKS010022761.1, read on the forward strand.
CTCCAGCCCTAACCCCTGCTTGCAAGGTCAAGGAGGTAATGTGCAAATTCAGGATGCTTCTGAAAGTCTTTTAAAAGGACTTCTGGGTGGTAAAAGCTTGGCCCAAATGACTTCTGTTCCCTGGAAACTCAAACCCAGTATTTTTGCACAGTCTGGGCAAAAGTGGTTGACTTTGACCTTATTACATCAAAGCTTCTATTGCACTCTTAAAGATAAAGGAAAACATCACAGTCTCAAAACAAATGGATCACTGGCTCCAAGAAATCACTCGAGGGTACTTAAACAGTCAGAAGCCATTAATGTTATCAGAAAGTTGGGCCCCTCTTCTTGGGAATCTTGGAACTACAATTCATTTTCCTTTACTGGTATCTATGTTTGTCTCCATTTCTTCTCCTTTGTTCAGTCACAAGTCCCTGTCTTTAAATTAAGTGCATCAACAAACAGTTTATGGGACTCAATTAGTCCTTTTCTCATTCTTCCAGAAATCTATATCCTCTGTGGAATCCCAACTTCATCCTTTGTCCTATAAGCTTTTGAAGGCCTTTCCTACTTAATTCCCTCATTGGTAATTTATATATATCCTCAAGGCCTGGATCACTTGGGCTACTTATTAATCACCATATCAGAAAAGTCTCTTGAGATTAGGCATCTCAATGTCAATGAAATCCTCGAAGGTGATGACACTGGAAGAAAAGACACCATGAAATATAATAATTTAAGTGACATACAATTACATTTCCTCCAAACAAGTCTAGGTTTTGCTCAGGAATTCCAATCTGCTGTGCGGCATGTAATAGTGCCTTCTCCAGTATCCTCTTAATCTGGGCAGGAAGTTCCATCCCAGAGTGTTCCCTTTCAAGGGAAGCATCAGCCTCCCAACCACGCACCTTCAGTCACAGGAATAGTTTGTGGCACACATTGACTGCTTGTCAACGATTTCTAGAAATAAAAATGGGAGCCTGTGAGAGAAGAGTAACAAGACAAATGTCTGCAAATGACGGTAACTGTTCTATGAGACACACAACTAGTAGAAGCTCCCTCTATCTAGCTTTTTAAACTTGGGTGCACAATTGCTTACAAAAAGTTTGCTTATTCCTACTGATGAATGCTTCTCCTAAGTTTCAGTATTTATGATGTTTATAATTTCCTTGTGCTTATAAAGTTGATGACAATTGTAAGATGTATATTATACAATAGTATCCTGATGGCATCCCTAATGTCAAAACCACAGACTTGAGGTCGCTAGAATGGTCTTTGTGACAGGCATGTATCAACCAAATACAAAGACATCTCAGAATCCCTCCATATACGGAGTTTAGCAGCCACTATTTTGAATTGGAAAGAATGCACAGAGCAACGGTCTAGGAAGCATTTTTCTTTTCCTTAGATTGTATGTTTATATGGAAATTAGAAAGATGGTGGATGAAGATCGGTGGGATCCAGAAGTTCCCTGTTTCTGTTAAGTAACTCCTCAACTCTATATGTGATTTGGCACAAAATACCCAAAAGGAACAAACTCACAAACACTTTTTAAATTTATTTTTATTGTTGCATTGTAATTATACATAATAGTGGGGTGCAAATTCACAAATATTTAGAGGAATAAACCCTAAGATCACAAAGTTTTTGATTTTACAATTCGTTACCTGACTCCTCTTGTTGACACTTTGACTACAATGGAGATGAGGATTTTTGCCCGATCCAAGTGAGCACACTGATCCATCACTTCTCCAAACCATCTGTGTAAATTAACATCATGGTAGAATTTAAGTTATTGCACCTGGTCTGCTAACATTCCCAAGAGTTCAAGTCTTTATTAATAAATAAAACTTCACACATCAATTATTTGACAATTGAAATCAACAGCCATATGCAAGAGTCTTTATTAACTAACAGAAAAGAAATTTAAGCCATTCTTTAGCCAAGGAAACTGTAGGTGAAGGACCTTTATTTGCATGGATGGTTGCCTACATTTTTAACTTATGCCTAAGTTCTACAAACTAAATTGTCTCAAACTTTGATAGTCATGAACCAAAATTAACATCTAAGTTAGTTTTGAGTTTTCAAACAAATGACAATGTGCTGCTACCTCACATGTTCCTACAAGGACCAAGGGATTAAGCAGGTATTCCAAAAAGATTATTTGGATATCAGAGTGTATTCAGTACATTTTGGATTAGATTATATTTTCCATTGCCTTTATTTTTGTTTTCACTTGCATGACAGCTTAGGTTCAAATCCTAGCGCCACTCCTTACTAGATGTGTGATCTTGTTTTAACCTCTCTGTGCCTCAGTTTCCCCTAAAATGAAGGTGTTGATAATGAGTGCTACTTATATGGTGATGTCCCACGGGCCAATACATTCAAGTGCTCTTATTTATAAGGTGATCATTATTATGGAGCCTGCACTCCTCTCACTTGTGCTGTGGAGTCTTTTACAGATTCTCCAGGCAACATAAGAGTGCTGAGCCCCAGGGGCTGGAGCAGTGGCTCTGTGGTTGTGGTGCTTTCCCAGCATGTGCAAATGCATAGGTTCAAACCCCAGCACCCACATACACAACTAAATGTCGGAGCAGCGAAGGCTATGTGAAAAAAGAACCAAAACTCAATAAAAATCGATTCTCTCTGTCTGTCTGTCTGTCTGTCTGTCTCTCTCTCTCTCTCTCTCTCCCTCTCACTGTTCTTCTCGCTTAAAAAAAATGCTGAGCCCCAAAGGAAGACTTGTAATGAAAGCAGTGAGGGACAAAGAGACAGGCCATGGCTCCTGAGTGGATGCCTCAGTTACATGATTTGGCCCAGAGCTAATCTGTCTTAAAACAAGGTGAGCAAGATCTTGTACAGTGCAATGCTCGCTTTCCTCAGACCCTGTGCAAGACTTCCAGTCTCCTTCAGAGATTTTGAGAGAGTATGTGCTCTTAAAGCTCCAAACCACGTCAGCTCAGCACCATACCTCTTAGGAGCATATAGTAACCACTGCCTGTCAATCATGCCATAGGCCAATCTCTGGCACATATGTCACATTGTTGGGGATTCCCCCAACATGAGGTCCAGCTGGCTTGTAAAAGAATTGGTGGTAAACAACTCTGACCCAGCTGGCTTGTATCTTCCTTAGTGATGTAATGCCTGACTGCATGACTAAGCTCTTTGGTCACTCATTTGTACAATTGGATAAACGTGTTTGCACTGTACCCCTATTGGCTGTTGTAACGGATAAATAGAGTAGTGACTAGTCAGGTAGAGCGAGCAAGCAAGCAAGCAAGCGAGCAGCCCTGTCCTGAAGCAGTCAGAGAAGAAGAAGCATGGAAGAAGCAAGCAGCAGTCAGGAGGAAAGCAGAGAGACCACTGCAAGCTGCCTGAGAGACCATCGCCTGCTGCCTGAGAGAGTCAGAGAGGCAGCAGCAGCAGAGACAGTGGAGAGATCAGCAGCGGTAGAAGATGCAGGCAGTAAGAGCCTCGGCTGCAGAAATAAGGACTCTGGTATGGCAATAGAAACAAGGACTCTAAACGTTAATAGCCTTGACTCAAAGAGAGGGAAGGCGGGAAGCGCCTGGAGGCCTTTAGCCGTGGTAAAGAGAGAAATAAAGTGCTTGGAGAACTTAAGAGCAAATGGGTCTAGTTGAATGCTTTGTCCGGTCCCTGCCGACCGGGACCGGACAAATGGTGGCCCGTAAGGGGAAAGACTGGCCTAGAGCCAGAGAAAGACTGGCCTAGAGCCAGGGAAGGACTGGCCTAGAGCCGGGGAAGGACTGCCCTGAGCCGGGGAAGTACTAGCCTAGAGCTGGGGTAGGATCTCCTGCGAGGAGAGGAAGTACTGGCTTCGAACCGGGGAAGTACTGGCTTCGAGCCGGGGAAGGACGTCCTATGTTTTGTTGAAGAATTTGTTCTGTGTGTCTTTGTATGCTTATTGTTGGTGTGGGTTTTGTAGTATTGTTGTAGTTGCAATTTTATTAGGGATTAGAATTCACCATGGGCTTGGAAATGTCACAAATGAGAATGGAACAACCGCTTATGGAACTATTGAAAAACGGCCATGGCCCGGGCATTCCTTAAGATGGTGGAGGAATGTTGCCCTTGGTTTCTAGAGGAAGGGTTAGCTGCCCCAGAGTCATCCTGTTGCTGTTTGTATAGGTCTTTCAAGAAAGGTTGCTATTTTACATAGAGGTTTTTAAGTTGTTTTTCAGAGCCTTTGGTAGCTTTCTAGAGAGAAAAAAGAAAACCTGCTGGTCCTGCTTCGGCGTAATTAGGGAGACTTTGACATCTTAGCTGCAGCTGCTACAGCCCTGTCGGTGACTGTGCTGATGGCGGATCTTGAACAACTTGTCCAGCTCAGCTGCAAAGGCTTTCACAAATCAGGATCAACACCTTCACATTTGGACTATTGACCATGAAGTTTATCTACTGTAAGAACAAATGGACATTTTGGTGGACATTGGGTCTAACAAATGGACATTTTGATGGACATTGGGTCTATGTGTATCTGTAACCTGCCTGAACTAAGTTTTGGCAACCTGAGCAATATGGCTAAGTCCTGGGGAAGAGTGGCCAGTGTCATCATTATTATGTGCTTTGTGATTGGTCTTGCGGTAAAAAAGCATGGAAGGGATCAAGCAAGCTTATGCTGCCCTCAGAGTTGATGACCATAAGTCAGCTATGCAAGCTCAAGGGGCTGGTAGTCAGTGATGGGAAAATCCTTTCAACCCCCTTATCAACCTAAGACAGGAAGGGTGCCTTACGCTGCACCTTATTCCACTGACAGGTAAGAAAGGGGAGGTGTGAATGGAAAAACCTAAGGCAGACACAGTCATCTGTTTGTTATCCTCCTCTTAATAAAAATTTAAAAAGGAGGAGATGTTGGGGATCCCCCAACATGAGGTCCAGCTGGCTTGTAAAAGAATTGGTGGTAAACAACTCTGACCCAGCTGACTTGTATCTTCCTTAGTGACGTAATGCCTGACCGCATGACTAAACCATTAGGCCACTCATTTATTACAATTGTATAAACGTGTTTGCACTATACCCCTATTGACTGTTGTAATGGATAAATAGAGTAGTGACTAGTCAGGTAGAAGAAGCAGCCCTGTCCAGAAGCAAGCAAGCAAGGAAGCAGCCCTGTCCTGAAGCAGTCAGAGAAGAAGCATGGAAGAAGCAAGCAGCAGTCAGGAGGAAAGCAGAGAGACCACTGCAAGCTGCCTGAGAGACCATCGCCTGCTGCCTGAGAGAGTCAGAGAGGCAGCAGCAGCAGAGACAGCGGAGAGATCAGCAGCGGTAGAAGATGCAGGCAGTAAGAGTCTCAGCTGCAGAAATAAGGACTCTGGTATGGCAATAGAAACAAGGACTCTAAACGTTAATAGCCTTGACTCAAAGAGAGGGAAGGCGGGAAGCGCCTGGAGGCCTTTAGCCGTGGTAAAGAGAGAAATAAAGTGCTTGGAGAACTTAAGAGCAAATGGGTCTAGTTGAATGCTTTGTCCGGTCCCTGCCGGCCGGGACCGGACATCACATAAACCACAATTCATTCTATAGCATGTTCTATATGCTCATCCTTACAAAACACATCTCCATATGAAAATGGAACTGAGGGCTGGAGAGGTGGCTCAGTAGTGGAGTGCTTGTCTGGCATGCACAAGGACCTGGGTTCTATCCCCAGCACCACATACATAACTAAGTGGAAGAAAAACAAAAACCAGATGAAAAAACAAAATCATTCTTTCTCTCTTTAAAAAAAAGAAAAGAAAAGAAACTGAATTGAATTTCTTTTTAAAAAATTTTTTTGGGGCTAGAGTGGTGGCTCAGCAGTTTCAGCACTTGCCTGGCAAGCACAAGGACCCGGGTTCAAACCCCAGCACCACATACACAACTAAGTGTTGGAGCAACTAAGACCATGTGAAAAACTAAAGTTGTTTCTCTCTTTCTCTGTCTCTCTCACTGTCCCTCTCTCTTTTAAAAAAAATTTGTTAGTGCATTATAGTTGTACATGTTGAAGGGATTTGTTATTACACATGCATACATGCACCTACTATAACAATATATTTTGCCCTAATTCATTCCCCAGCTCACCACTCCCCTACTCCCTCTCCCTGGTCCCTTTTCTCTACTGATAAACATTTGATTATGTATATTTTTTATTTTACTAATTTTTAATGATTGTGTGGTAACTAGTATCTCAGAGATGCAATGAATATTATACAATATTTATACCTTCCCTATTCCTTTCCCCTTTTCTCTCCCTTCTTTCCTCTCCTCTCTCATTCTTTTTCTGTTACTAGTCTTCCTTTAGTTCACCAATTAATTTGTTTTTATAGATCTTTCTATAATCTTGTTCTTCCCTCACACTTTCCTTATTTTACTATAGCATCCTCATATGAGAGAAAACATTCAACCTTTGACTTTCTGTGTTTGACTAATTTCACTTAGCATGATTTTCTCCATTTCCATCCATTTACCAGCAAAGGTCACGATTTCATTCTGTTTAATAGCTGAGTAGAACTCCATTGTGTGTATGTATTCACCACAGTTTCTTAATCCATTTATCTAAAGATGGACATCTGGGTTGATTCCATAATTTCACTATTGTGAATTGTGCTGCTATAAACAATGATGTAGCTGTGTCACTGTGGTATACTGATTTTATATCTTCTGGGAAAATATCCAGGAGTGGAATAGCTGGGTCATAAGGTGGTTCCAACCCTAAGTTTTTGAGGAGTCTCCATACTGCTTTTCAGAGTGGTTGTACTAGTCTGCAGTCCCACCGACAATGTACAAGGATTCCTTTCTCCCCACAACCTCTCCAGCATTTGTTGTTGTTTGTACTCTTGATCTTGACATTCTGTCTTGAGTGAAATGAAATCTTAATGTAATTTTGATTTGCATTTCTCTGATTACTAAAGATGTGGAACATTTTATCATAGATTTATTGGCTAATTGTGCTTCTTCTACTGAAAAGTTTCTGTTTAGTTCTTTTTCCTATTTATTGATTAGGGTTTTTTTGTATTAAGATTTTTGTGTTCTTTGTATATTCTGGATATTAGTTCTCTATCAGTGGAGTAGCTGGCATATTTTTCTCTAAGTCTGTAGGCTCTCTCTTCACCATCTTAATTGTTTCCTTAGCTGTGCAGAAGCTTTTTAGTTTCATGGTATCCCACTTATTGATTCTTGGTTTTATTTCTGTGCTTTGGGGGTCTTATTAAGGAAATCAGTGCCAGCTCCTATATGATGGAGTATTGACCCTTTGTTTTATTCTAACAGAATAAATTGGACCAGAAGGTCCAATTCCTAAGTCTTTGATCCTTTTTGATTTGAGTTTTGTGCAGGGTAAAAGATAGAAATCTAATTTCATTTTTCTGCATGTAACTGTCTAGTTTTCCCAGCACCATTTGTTGAATAGGCCATCTTTTCTCCAAGATCTATATTTTGCCAGCTTTGTTATCAGATGGCTATAGAATTGTGGATTTGTCTCTGTGTCTTCTATACTGCTCCATTGGTCTTCATGCCAATTTTGATACCAATGCCATGCTGTTTTTGTTACTACAGCTCTGTAATATAATTTCAAATCATGTATTATGATGCCTCTGCTTTGCTTTTCTTGCTTAGTGTTGCTATGTTATTCTGGGTCTCTTATTCTTCCAAATTAATCTATGAATTATTTTTTCTATTTCTGTGAAGAATGTCATTGATATCTTGATGGGGATTCATTGAATATGTCTAAAACTTTTGATAAAATGGCTGTTTGACTATATTAGTTCTGCCTATTCAAGAACAGGGGATATCTTTCTATCTTCTCAAGTCTTCTCAAATTCTTCCTTCAGTATTCTATAATTTTTATTGCATAGCTCTTTTACTTCCTTGGTTAGATTAATTGCCAAGTTTTTTTTTTTTAGATTATTGTGAATTGGATGGTTTTCCTGATTTGTTCCTTGACTGAATCACTATTGGAATATAGAAAACCTATTGAATTATCGGTATTTATCTCATATCCTCTACTTCATTGAATTAATCTATAAGCTCTAGAAGTCTTCTGGTAGAGTTTTTTTGTTCTTCTAGATATAGGATCATATCTTCAGCAAATAGAGATACTTTGACTTCTTTTCCTATTCATATTCCTTTGATTTCCTTTTCTTGCCTGATTGCTCTGGCTATTGTTTCAAGGACTACAATATATAGGAGTGGTAAGAGTGGAAAACTTTGTCTTATTCCTGAATTTAGTGAAATTACTTTTAGTTTTTCTCCTTTTAGTATAATGTTGGCTGTTTTTGTCATAAATGGCCTTTACAATGTTAAGGTAAGGTGCTTTGATCCCTAGCTTCTCCAGTGTTTTTAACATGAATTGGTATTGGATTTTATCAAAGGCCTTTTCTGCATCTATTGAGATGATCATGTGGTTTTTGTCCTTAATTCTGTTTAAGCAATGAATCACATTTATTGATTTGTATATGTTGAACCAACCTTACATCCCTGAAATGATCCAGTTGGTCATGATGTGGTTTTTTGTGTGTGTGTTTTTAAATATAGTTTGCTAGTATTTTATTATGGACTTTTGTGTCTGTGTTTATCAGGGTTATTGGTCTGTACTTTTCTTTCCTTGATGCATCAATTTTGTCAGGTTTAGATATCAGGATTATGAATACCTCATAAAAAGTGAGAGTGTTCTGGCTCTTTCAATTTCATGGAATAACTTAAAGAGAGACTCTTCTGTACAGGTCTGGTAGAAGTCAGCTGAGAATCCATCAGGTCCTGGGCTTTTCTGTTTTGGAAGGCTTTTAGTTGTTGTTTCATTTCATTAGTTGATACTGGACTGTTTACAAATTTCTATATCTTACTGACTCAATTTGGGCAGGTAATGTGTGTCTAGAAATTTGTCCATGTGTTTCAGATTTTCCAGTTTATTGAGGTATTGTTGGAGACTAAGCCCAACATGATGCCAGAGAAAAGAATTAGTGGTAAATAACTCTATAAAGGGCCCAGCTGGCTTGTAAAAGAATTGGTGGTAAACAACTCTTAAGAGGCCCAGCTGGCTTGTAATTAGCAAACTGCCTGACCGCATGATTAAGCTATTTGGGCGCTCATTTGTTACAATTGGTTGAATGTGTTTGTATTGTATTCCTATTGGTTATTGTAACAGATAAATACTGGGCGAACAAAGACAGAGAATGATAACTCTACTAGATGACACTGGTGAGAGGAGACCTTCCCATGCAGGTGGCAGAAAGGAGACAGAGTAGTAGCCACTAGTCAGAGAAGCTGCGGCAGCAGAGACAGAGGAGAGCAGCAGAAGAAGCTGAGACAGAGAAGCAGCAGCAGAGGCAGAGAAGAAAACCTAACATGCAGGCAGTCGAGAGGAAGAAGAGCCTCAGCAGTAGAAATAGGGACTCTAGTGTGGCAGTAGAAACAGGGACTCTAAAGAGAGAAAATGTGAATAGCCTTGACTCTAAATGTAAAGCCTCTAGTGAGAGGAGATGTATGTTTTAAGGCCTTGCTCTAAAAGAGAGAAGGTGGAGAAGGAAGCGCTTGGAGGCCTTTAGCCGCGGTAAAGGGAGCAATGAAGCGCTTGTAAGGATGAAATGTAGAAGAGTCAAGAGACTGAGGGGTGGGTGATGTGGAGATAATTCTGGTTTAAGAACATATGCCTAACATATGATGCTTGTATGTATTTATGATTGTACAATAGCTCAACTCCTTAATAAAAATGTTTAAAAAGTATGTGTATATAGAACTAGAGAAAATTCTAGAAGAATAAGCACATTGGTAGTTGTGACAAAAATGGAGAGCAGAAGGGATTTCAGTTATACTTGTCAGGTTTTAATTTTTCAAGAATGTAATCATATTACTAATGTGAATAAAAATTCTCAAACTAAAAAAAGAGGTTCTGATAATCATGTGGATTTCAGAAGGGTCTGAGATGATCTTTCAATTTTCACCTCTGATTTGGTTGATTTGTTTCTTCTCATTGTTTACTTTGGTAGTTTGGCTGAGGGTTTGTAAATTTATTTATCTTTTCAAAGAACCAACTCTTCATTTCATTGATTCTTTGTACTTTTTATTCTCAATTTCATTGATTTTGGCTCTGATCTTGATTATTTCCTGTCTTTTACTGGTTTGGGGATTAGTTTATTCTCCTTTTTTAAGGATTTGATGTAGCACTTTAACTTATTTGGCATCTCTCTAGTTTTTTAATGCAGGCACTCCCTATGCATGTAACATGGACAGTTTTAAAGATAAACCTTACATTTGCATCTCTACCAATCATTTTCTTCCTATCTCCTTTTCTTCCTTACCAGGTCAAGAAAAAAGATAACTCAGCCTTCTTTAGGAAGCATATGTTTTCAAGGCTAGGTATTCATATCCATTGCTATTAAAAGATGAATCTATATAATATCTATGAATGGCTGCTATAAAAGTTGAAAATGTTCCTCCTCTTTGGCCTTGTACTGACTTTTGGGAATTTATCATACAGATATACGCAAAAGCCACAAATTAGGAAAGTTATAAATAAATAATTATTTATTACAGAATTATCAGTAATAGCCAAAAATTAGAAACAATCTAAAGGTATATCTATTCTTTTTTCTCATTTTATTGGTTCTTTTTAGATTATATCTGTTCCTTATGGTGTATCAATCAACTGAAATCTCTACAACCACACCCTCTCCAAAATGAGGAAGATTTTCATGTACTGATGTCAAGTATTTCCAAGATACACATACACAAGAATACCATACTTATATATGATGCTAGCAAAGTACCTTCAGAAGATATACAAAAAGATTTGGGGGTAAGGAATTGCATGGCTTTCTATCTGGGTAAAAGGGAGACATTTCACTATTAATCTGGATTAGTTTAAATTCGGGTTGGCAGCATTTAATAAAAAATTCAAAATAACAAGGGCTTAAAGGGAATTACATGGTTTGCTATCTGGGTAAAATAGTGGTATTTCACAATAAATCTGGATTAGTTTAAATTAGGGTTGGCAGCATTTATCAGAAAAATCAAAATAACTAGGGCTTAAACAAGAGGGAAAGAATAAGAGAGAAAACTAAAGTTCGATAATCCACAGCTGAGCGAAGGCAGCTTGATAATGGCAGAGCCACCCAGGGTGTACCCTGCCCTCCACTCTGCCCTTTCAGGATATGACCTGTGTCTTCAGGTAGCCCCTGTAGCAGATCCCCTCCAGAAAGAAGGAGAGGAAGCAGAGGAGACCCATCATTTCAGGAGCCTCCCTGAGTTCCCACCCAACACACCCACCATAGACCACCGACTGTCCTTACGCAGGTGGCCACAGCGTCTTTTTCAAGGAGTCTTTTGGAAAGTGTAGTTTTTTGGCTGAAGTAAGGAAGAAACCAATAATATACTTTGAGGAGTAAATATCAGTTCTTTCACCCTTTAAACCATATGAATAAACTACCTATTTAAAAATTAAATAGAGGGTCTCGGCCGGTGGCTCAGTGGTTGGAGTGATTGCCTGGGATGTGTGAGGATCTGGGGTCAGACCCCAGCACCACATACGCAGCTGAGTGTTGGAGAAACAAAGGCCAGATGAAGAAATAAATAAAACTGACTCTCTCTTTCTTCCTCACTCCGTCTCTCCCTCTCTCTTTAAATTAAATAAATAAATAAAAATGTAAATGAAATAGAAATCACATTTAAAATACTAAAGATAAAAATACAACCCACAAAGTTATACATAGGTCGGCCAGGCTTCTTTAAGAATTTACTTTTATCTCTAACCCTACTTCCTGTCTAGTCCCCTTTAGGTGTGGCCCTTTCCTCTGATCCCCTGCCTGCTCCTAAGAGCCTAAGACTGATCCTGAATCTCTTAACCTCTCTGGAAGCCAGCTCCCCCTAGTGGTCACCTCAGTGCAGTGGACTACAGAGGACCAATCAGAGGCTCACAAAGTTTCCAAGACTTCATACTTTCTGGTTCTCTCCCAAGGGTCAAAGTGGAATTAAACTTCAGTTTTGTAGGTGAATTCAATGCCTTTTCTTAGAGTTTTATTTTTATATAACATTTTGATTTATTTATGAAAGCAAACATTTTTTGCCATATAATTAACTATAGGTTACTTATTACATGACTTGAAGTAGCTGTAGGTATTCCTATGATGGGGAAACAAGAGTTTTAATTTCAAGTTCTTCACACACTCAGTGCTGAGGAGTACTAAGAAAGCACATAGCTTGACCTTGACACTCCAAATACTAGACAAGAAGAATTTATTATTTTAACATGTAGTTATTAATACAATCAATGCATGTTTGATCTAGATTCTCATTTGATCTCCCTTATTATTTATATTTAGCTTATTAAGCAAGCATATTTAATGCTTTATAAATAATTTTATAGCTGAAACTTAGTACCTTGCCATCCTCTGGGACCTGTAGTCATTAAAACATAATGAATTGATTTTTAAAATTATGTAATCAGTACATTTTTCTTTATGTACTGACAATGCCAATCGTGAGTTATAAGCACTAATAATCACTCTCTCCAGGAATAAGATGCTGATCAGAGAGCAATTTACTTTATTACATGTTGTCATACACCCAGAGATGTTTAGGCTTATGTTTACTTTTCAGGTTCTTTTCTTTTTCTTTTAGTTTTTTTTTTTTTTTGTAAGAGAAACAGAGAGAGAATAAATTTTATTTGTTTCTTCATCTGGCCTTGTTTCTCCAACACTTAGTTGTGTATCTGGTGCTGGGGTTTGAATCCAGGTCCTCTTGCAAGCCAGGCAAATGCTCTAACCATTGAGTCACAGCTCCAGCCCCACTTTTCAGTTTTCCTAACTATCCATAAGTTAGGACTACTTAGCAGCGTTTGCAGCAAGGTAAACATGAAAAAGACCGTATCATTTAATACTGTGGCCTGTCACATCTTCTCTGCCATCTACAAGCAGTTTGTAGATTCCTTGGATTTAGACAAATTAATTCTGTTGAAGGGAATCCCCTGATGTTTGCTTCTCCGCTTTCCACTAGGAGGGGCTTCCACGACCTTCCCCAGGAGAGGCAACCATGCAGTGGCACTTGACTGTGAGATCCTCATCAATCAAAGTGAATTATTTCACCTCAAAAGCAGGAAGCAAACCTTCCTGGGTTTTGCATACGTGGCCCAGGCCCCTCTCTGCTGTACTGTCCATTCTGCCTGCAGCCTTCACTTGTGGGACTGAACAGGGGTGCAGTGTGCAGGGCTCCCCAACAGAGGCCACACAACCCAGTTGGCTCTCCCTGGGTCCCCTTTTCTATTAGCAAACTGTTACCCAAGAATTCTGAGTGAAGCATACGCTTAGTGCCTCGTATGTACTGGGGAAATTCACAAGGGCTCCCCCAATCTGTCTCCTTCCACCATACTCGTGTTTCCCCATTTCAACAATGCCCACCACCGTCACCATCTTCTATCCTAGAAACTTGGGAAGTCATTTGTGACCTTTCCCTTTACCTTACTTTCATCAGGTTCAATGCAGACACAAGTCCTATTTTCTCTCCCTCTAAGATATATCTTGCAGGAGCACATACCTCCTCTCCATTCCATGATGCCTAGAGCATCTTCTCCCAAACAAACCTAAGGCCTCCTTTTTAAGCTTTCTAAAAAATTTTTTTTTTAAATTTTGGCACTGGGGATTGAATCCAGGGGCACTTTACCACTGAGATACATCTCCAGTCCTTTTTATTTTTCATTTTGAGATGAGGTCTCACTCACTAAGTTGCTGAGGCTGACCTCAAAATTGCAATCCTACTGCCTCAGCCTCCTAAGTCGCTGGGATTACAGGCAAGTTCCACTGCAACCAGCTAAACACATACTCCTGAGTGGGCCCTCTACTTCACCTGGTGCCCCTCTCCGGGCCCACCTGCATACTGCTCTGGAGTAACATGCCTCTCAGACCATGTGATTCCCAGCCAGTGGTTTCCTATTGAAAGTAGTGTAAAATCCAAGCCTCTTTCCACGTCCAATGGGTCTTGTTTGTTCAAGCCCATGGTCACCTTTCTAACCTCACCTCATCATGCTTTACCCATGAGAAGCAAGCTCCAGGCACTAGGGCGTTGTGCTAATTCTCACAGCATCCTCTGCTGGGTCCTGCCCAGGAACTCTGTGCCTGAAGTATTCTTCTTTTCCCCTTTGCAGGGTTGGAGCCTTCTGTGATGGTTTGGATAAGTGTCCCCCAAAGGCCCATGTGTCAAAAACTTAGGCACCAGCCTGTGGGACTATTAGGAGGTAGTGGAGCCTTTAAGAGGTAGGGCCTAGTGGGGAATTAGGTCACTGAGGAGCGTGTCCTTAGAGGGGATACTGAGATGCCAGCCACCAGGAGATGAGTAGTAGTGGTTTCCTCCCCCCCCCCCCCCGCATGCCCCATCCGTGCTGTGCTCCTCGCCACAGGCCCAAGTGACCGTGAATTCTCAATTCCTTTGAAATCTTTCCTCTTTAATGTGTATCATCTAGGATTTTGTTACAGAAATATAAGGCTGACTAACACACCTTCTCACTTTGAGGATCTGGCTTAAAAGTCACTCCCCCAGGTGACCTTCTCGGACCATCCTCTCTTTGTTTCCTTTAGGGATTTCCCCCATTTGATGTTCTCAACATACCCTGTTTATTCTCTTCCTGGTTCTATTAATCTGTTGTTATCAATCTCATCACTGCTATTCTTATCATTAGTGTTCTATCGTCTGACCCCGGAGCAAAGCAGAAGTCTTTGGCGTCGTTCCTCACTCTGTGCCCTGAAGCGTGGTATTTCTCCTGGCACACAGCCAGGGCCGCAGAGGCAGTGGCTGTTTAAACAGCTGAGTATGAGTAAGGCTGCAGCGAGCATTTTGGGGCACGTGACTCGACATTATCCCCTTGGCAGCATGGTCAAAACTTTTACTTACCACGGAAGCTTTTAACAAAACACCAGGGAGAGCCCAAGGAAAGCAGGAACAACGGCCAGGACGCATGAAAGTCGCTGACAAGAGCATCGCTGTCTCATGGATCAATGTTTTTAAAATGAGCCGGTCAGATATCTTTTGCAGTCATTCTTATAGCCGCAAGTAGGGACCATAGACCATACCACCAGACGTGGTGTCAGGCTTGCTCGTGCCTGAGGCCTTTGTACCTGCCTGCTCTGCCAGAGGTGCAGAACCAACCTCACTTCTTTCACTTCCCTCAGCTCAGACCCAAATTTCAGTTTCTTGGTGAGTCTTTCCCTAACTGTCCCACTTAAATTGCAAACCCTTTCCATCAAATAAACATCTGCACTCTCTCCCGAACCCCCACACTTTATTTTCTTGCTGTGATATTTTTTATAATCTCACCTGCTATGTTAATTTGTTTGTTCTTTGTCATATCTTGAGAAGTTTTATTTTGTTCATTGCTGCATCATAGCCCCTAAAATAGTGTCTTGCACCCTGTAAGTATTCAATAACTGTAGTCAAGTAGGTAGGGTGTTGTGTTGAAGAAATGAGGAATCTGCTCATTTTTCCCCAAAGTGTCCATTTCTATGTTGACATTATCTCCTGCGTGTCCATTTAAAGAGTCACCTGCAGTCAAACCAGCTCATATTACGGTCCTCTGTGTAAGGCTGATCAGGTTGTACACTGCTCAACTACTGTGGATCAGATTCACAAAGATTACAAAGATTTACCCCCCCCCCAAGAGCTTGATTGCTGCATAACCTACACAATCATATGTTGAGATCACTGGAGAGTAAGTTCATGTCCTTACTTGAGGGGAGGAAAAGGAAAAGGAGAAAAAGTGAAAGGGAAGTGGAAAGAGAAAAAAGTTATAGGGAAATGTGGAAACAGAAAAGGAAGCGGAGAGTAGGCAGAGAGAGAATATAAGAGGAAGAGAAAGCTAGAGGGAGGAGAAAAGGAGAGACCGAGGAAGGCCAACGGATCCTTGCTCCACCCCTCCTTCCTCCCCTGCTTTCCTGCCTGCTAGTTCAGCCAGGGCCATCCTACCATTCTCAGTGATTTCTCCCCCACAATTTATGTATAACACTTAAAATCCAGTGTCTTAGGGAAGTCTCAGGTCTATCATTATTTCATATTTATATCTGTGTATGAATTTTACATCTTAATTTTAGAAAGATTGCTTCCCACCACTCCTGCATTCTGTTTATGGAAAGCCCACTCTTAATGTTTCAGGGTGACCAAGCTAGCAGCTGAAGGAACAGCAAACAGAGTCGAGTGAGCAGAGCAAGTGTAGATGCAGGAGACACCGGCTAAGAGACTGGTGGTATAAGAGATGGGAGGGGGATAGTGATTACAAACAGGGCTGTAATAAGAGCTGTCAAAATGGGCATGAAATACAAAATTAATGCATAGGGATGAAAAAAAAAGCAGGATTTGATAATGGCTGAATGTAGCAAGAGAAGGAATAACATAGATCCTGAGCTAAGGGACCTAAACAATGCTGGCTCTACCGTCATCAAACCGTCATCCCATTCTATATGGGAGCAATTGGAAAGATGGGAAATCAACTTTTAAGTATGTTTACAGGCAATTAACACTTATAAGTTGGAAGTGAATCCTGTTGAATAGAATGATTTATTATTAAGCAAGATAAAATAAAGGTATCTATATAATAAAGTTCATTTTTGCTGGATATGGTGGTCTACACAGTGACTCAGGAGGCTAAGGCAAGAGGATCACAAGTTTGAGGTCAGCCTGGGCAACTTAACAAGACTCTGTCTCAAAAAGAGCTGGGGATGTAGTTCAGTTGGTAGAATGCCCCAGGGCTCAATCCCCAGTATCACCCTCCCACTCTCACACACTAAACACTGCCTTTTTATCCTTAATTATGTGAGAATAAGAAAATCATGTAAGAAGAAAACTTTTATTTAAATTGTATCCATTTGTATTTCCTCTACCCAAATGGGGTTATACAGGCAAAATAGAAAATACAAAAATTTCGGCATTATTAGGAATGGAAAATTTTAAACTCGGTGTTTTCCAGAAATATTTAAAGTAGGAAAAGAATGAAGTTGTGCATATTTACTTTGGCTTATACCCCAAAATCAAGCTTCATAAGAAATCAAAGTGGAGAAAAAAATTGGCAAAAGCAGGAAAGAAAAATGTAAGACAGGGATTGGGAAACCTTTCAGTAGAGACACAGCTTGGTTAGAGACAAAACAAACAAACAAACAAACAAAAAACAAAGAAAGAAATGGTGTTTTCATAAGACCTGTAACAGTAATGAAAACTTTAAACCTCATTTATCAGAAATAGGTGAAGAAATTTAAAGATTCAACTGCTGTTGAAATAGAAATAGCTCCTACCACTTTTGACTAGTCATTTTAAACCAGCTTCTCCTCACGTGTACAAGCATGTGGCATCAGGTAACAATGGCATCAACCTTAAGGATTATGGTGACAATTGAGTGACATGATCCAGAGGGAGGTTTAGTGCTGCATCTGCCACTTAGGGAGAGCTTCAGTAAGCTATTGCTATTCCAAATTTTTGCTGATTTTAATAAGAGATCTCATTTTTGCTAAAAGCCTAGATACTGGCGGTTATGGACTAATGCTTGTATCCCTCCCCTAGGTGATGCTATTTAGAGCTGTTGTCTTTACAGGGTGAAAATATAAATGAGTTCATAAGGATGGGGTCCCTGTGGCAGGATTAGTGCCTTTATAAGAGAAAGAGAGATCAAGGCTCACTTTCTTGCTCTGTAGGGACATAAAGGAAAATTGAGGACCTGAAAACCAGAGAGCCTTCACCAAGAACCAAACCTGTAAGCATCTTGATCTTGAACTTCCTATACTGTGAGAGGTAACCATGTGCTGTTTAAGCCCCCAGTCTATGGCATTTTGTTATAGCCACTCAAGCTGACTACCACACTGAGGTTGGTTTCTTTTTTTTGTTGTTGTTGTTGTTCTTTTTTTAAGAGAGAGGGACAGTGAGAGAGATAGAGAGAATCAATTTTATTTGGTTTTTCATGTGGCTGTCATTGCTCGGACACTCCATTGTATACATGGTACTGGAGTTCGAACGCACATCCTTGCATGTGCCAGACAAATGCTGTGAACACTGAGCCACTGCTCCAGCCCCCAGCACTGAGTTTGTTTATGGTTCAACCCACTGTTTATTTGTATTTATTTGCTTTTGATTTTTTGTTTGTTTTTGGACAAATTCCCTTCCAGCTTTATAGTGGAGACCAGGACAAAATACTTAGCTTCCACTTCAGTTTTTATTGGCTTTCGTGTATTTATGAAGGATGATTACACTTTTCTGGAATAGAACTATTTGTTTTTCCAGTATCTTGTTTTTTGAAGCACTTAACCAAATATTAGAAATATTTCCAAATCATAGCATATACAGTACAATTTTCTTTCCCTGCCTTTGCCTCAGTACTTCACTGTGGGACCTGCACCTTTCAGGAGGTAGTAATTTCTTTCCCTTTCTCCCACCCCACCCACCTACATTCCCAACTTCATACTTTAAATTTTCTGGGCACTCCAGTATTCTAACAGATATAGAAATGGCAGGGACTAAGGTGGTCAGGAACAATCATCGTCGGAGTCAACAACACTGTGTGCCAGGCCGCGTTCTAAGTATTTTATATATTCCTCCTCCAACCTCATTTGAGTCTCAGACCCACTCTGTAGGGCAGATTCTATTATCATGACTAGGTAGATGGGGAAATTGGGACACAGATAATGAAGCTCTCAGTGGCAGTGGGTAAGTGCAGAGCCAGGACTTGAGACCTGGAAGTCGGGTCTGTCTAGAGGGAGGACTTCAACACCAGGGAGCACTGGCAGCCAGCTGGGTGTCCCTGGGGCACAGGCTGCAGGCCCTGTACAATCAGCAGGCAGGCACCGTCTCTATGCCTTGAGGGGAGGGATAGCATAAGCAGAACGCCTTTACACTTTCCAATAGAACCTTCTCTGCCTTGCTAACCGGAAGAAATGCCTCCTAGGCCTCCTCCACGCTCTTTTGGATTGGATCCTGGAGATTTCCTGGAAAATTCAAAATTCTCCTTTCAACCCCACTTCTAATGTTGCTGCGTCTGCTGTACAATGGCCTCTCAAACACCAGTCACACTCCCAGTCCTGTCATCCAGATGCTATCCACTGATAAAACAGCAGTTCAGAAATGCTCGCTCCAATTTCCAAAGCTAGAACAAAGGCCTCCATGTACGGTTGGTTGCGCAAGTTGGATAGGACAAGACCGGAGGGAGTCATACACATTGTCAACATTGTAGATGTGCATACCTATTACAGTTTTTCAGCAAATGGTAGTGTAATGTCTTCTAACAAAATTTGTGCACTATCACACTTTCCCAGCAATGAAGATAATAGTGTCTTGAGTGTTCCTCCCTCAGTTTTTTAGGAAACATTGGGTGGGTGATTGACGGTCCTAGCCTGTGTCCGCAGTGTTCGGACTTCTCAGGCAGCCTCCTCTGGCCCCCTGCTCCCTCCAAAACACCCCACACCCCGCACCCCTGTCCCATTTCCTCCTAGCCCTTGTAGACCAAACACACTAGTTCTCTCTCCAAAGCTTCAAATTAATCCGGTCCTCCCAGAGAATCTCCTTTTGTGCTAGGTCCTGAAACACAACTGGCCTTTGACATGAAAATCCAGCTGCTACGTTCTAGAAAGCTACAGAGGAAATGGGTGGAAAGAAATATTTTCATCCTTCCTAGTTGAGTATAGAATAATAAAAAATAAAACACCCTAGTTAATTCCCCTCTCCTGAGGAACCCCCTCTATTGGATTATTTATTTGCATTTCTCCACCCCCAGGGTTTTTTTAAATTGGTGCATTATAGTTTTACATAATGAAGGGATTGGTTGTTATGCATTCATACATGCAGACATTTTAACAATATAATTTGGTCCAATTCCCTCCCCAGCACTCCCTCCACCCTTCTCCTTCTTCCTGGTCTCTTTTTCTCCACTGATCTCCCCCAATTATTTATATAATCCAGTTTTAAATGCCTGCATGAGAACTATTCAGCATCTCAGGGGTGCAAAGTATACCTTGCAGTATTTATAACACCCCTTTTCTCTCCCCATCCTCTTTCCTCCTCCTCTCTCCATGACTTTCCCAGTTAGTTCATTCATTAACCCAAGTTTGATGGATCTGTTATATAAACTTGTCCTTCTCTCACCCTCTCCTTTGTTTTACTCTAGCTTCCACATGAGAGAAAACCTTTGACCTTTGAGTTTCCAGGTCTGGCTAATTGCACTTAGCATGATGTTCTCCATCTCCCTTCATTTACCAGCAAAAGCAATTATTTCATTCTTTTTAATTGCTGAACAGAACTCCATTTTATATATATCCATTCATCCAGTCAGTGATGGGCATCTGGGTTGATTCCATAATTTAGCTATTGTGAATTTTGCTGCTAAAAACATTAATGTAGCTGTGTCACTGTATTGTGCCAATTTTATATCTTCTGGAAAATACCCAGGTGTGGCAAGACTGTTTCATACAGTGGTTCCATTTCGTGCTCCCAGGTTTTTAAAAGAATGTAGGTCCAGAGATGTTTCCTTTTGGTTAGCTAAAGAGTGAAATGAGATAGAAACCTAGTCAGCTGTACAGCTTGCAAATGCTCAAAGGAAGAAATATTTGGGAGTGATCATGGAAAAGGGGAATAGGACAGGTTAGAGAGATATTAGCTTTGATGCAATGAGGCATAGAAATCTTGGGATAGGGGAACGCATTAGTTGGATTTTTAGAAAATGTTGCTATGTCCATATTTTCCAATCGTCTCCTAGATTTCCATATACATATATATATATATATATATATATATATATATATATATATATATATATATATATATATATATATATATATATATATGGAAACAAAAGCTGTGAAAGGTACTTGAGGGTTGGTTTTGTTCAAAATTGTGACACTGTGCTGACATGAGCCTTCAGGGAGGAGAAAGACCCAGAAGTATTTGTGTTATATGTTAGGTTTTTATGTTGTTAGTTTTTTTTTTCCCTCTATCTTTGTTCAATCTTTCCTAAATGTTGCTACATAAGACCTTGTTTTTGGAGTCATTAAGAGCTGACAGCAAAGAAAAGCCATGTGGTTAAACAAGCTAGGAAATCTTGCACCACAGCCTCTTACAAAGTCCTCCTCTCCTGGTAGCATATTGAAAATACTCAGGTGTCCTAAAGAAAAGTCCATATCAGTGTACCATCCTGCAGTACTCCATGGGCTACCAATTCATGAAATGTAGTAGACATGTCAATGAAAATTAAAAGTGGATAAATTAGGGGCTACTATCCTGACACATCAAAATCTAGAAGACATATTTTAATGCAGGAATAATGAATTTTTTGTATGCTTGGCTCAAAATGGTAAGCTTAAAGATGTCATATCCAACCAGGTAAAAATGACTCAAAAATTTCAAAACAACTGTGGTGTGGAAGTGCAGGAAGCAGTGAAGAATCATTATAAATTGAGTCATTTAGTTTTTAATTGAAAGCATTTTCTATTAAATTAGCTCTGATTCTCTCATATAACCATGTATGTAGTCGTCAGTCTTGTTTAATTTCGTTCAGAAACAATGCTTGACCAATGGTGCCTTTTAAAAATCAGTCATATAAAACATTTCCCTAGGTCAGCATTGCATCCAAGGTGCAAGTTTGAACAGAGGTTGCTTGCTGATATTGCTTGAGGCATTATTAATTTTGAGTTTTCCATGATGAGCAAGATCTGTGAAATGGCTGAGGCATTACCCCAAATTCATCTTAAGGTCCAACTGTTTATGTGTCACCTTAATGCATATATGTAGAAGATAAAGGAAGTGGAGAGGAAGGATAATGACCTCAGGGTTACAGACAACATTTAAGTTCATTTAAATGAATGGCTTCTGTTTATTTTCCTTGGGGACTGTGGGCTCTATCAGCCCTCATCACATCCACACCTGCATCTTCTGGGTTTGTTGACTTTCCACCCCGTGACTGCACTCAATAAATAGTGCTCAGAGTGAATAACAACAGAGAGGAGATGGTGGAGAAAACTGGTCATAGGAAATCCAAATTTTATGCTTAAAACTCAATTTGAGTAAATATAAAATTTGATGATCTTAATTTTAGAGTGGTGAGTTGAAGTTTTTTATTAACTTTAATTGGAAAAATAAATGCAATAGAGAGAGTGCTTTGTGATAACTTTTTTTAAAAAAATGCAATCACTGCTAGTTTAAATTTTAAAAATAAAAGACTACCTACTTTACTCATCTCAGGTAGGAAACTGAAATCTGTCACCATGTCATTTTTCATTTATTTATTTATATGCTTATATTGGCACTGGGAATTGAATCCACAGCACTCAACCACTGAGTCACATCTCCAGCCCTTTTATTTTTTATTTTGAGACAGTGTCTCCCTATGTTGCTTGGAACCTCATCAAACTGCTGAGGCTGCTCTCAAACTTGTGATCCTCCTTCCTCAGACTCCCAAGTCGTTGGAATTACAGGTATGTGCCACCATACCCAGCTCAATCTTTTTTTGGTATTTTTTTAAGAGATGCATTTTTACTTATTCCTTATGGTTTAGGTTCATAGGATGGTTTTGGATCCTTGTTTAGATTAACATGACACCTCGACACCTCTCACATCCATGCAATTGAGGAGGTTTCTGTGAATGTTAATATTTGACACTCCTGTTAAAAAACCTTCCTGAGGAAGAAATGTATGTCAGGCCAGACAGAAACTATTTGGCTACATCAATCAGCACAAACAGAATACCTGAATGTTCCAGTTGCAGACATTGTGCATGTTGTACTGCATTAACTTCTGGTTTTCACATATTTTGTTAAAGCCAGCTGGGCCACCTCCCCACTAAGCAGGTCTGTGTTCCTCTCAGATGAAGGGCATGGAGAAACTGAGTAAAGTCACCATCTTAGTACTTTGTATGGTACCTGGCAAGTAATGGATATTTGCTGTCTTGAATTATAAATTAATTGGAGAAAATCCTTACCTACAGCACATCAAAGGATGAGAAAAATTTAGAACTGGAAAAGTAATACAATCCACCTTAACCAGCTTTTTCACTTTAGCCATGGGAAATGAAGGCTGAAATGAAATGAAATGAAAGCTGAAAGCCACTAATTCAGTAGTTAAAAAGGTACCCAGTGCCAATACTCACTTGTCTTTTCAAGTTCATGGAATCACGGAGTCTGGGAGTGGGAAGAGTAGGAGGCTGGAGACAGCCTCTGAAGCCTGAATCTGCTTTACAGTATGCTCTTTAAATAACCCCAGACTTGGGGCTGGAGTGGTGGGTCAATGGTTGTGGCGCTTGCCTGGAGAGCATGAGAATGCAGATTCCATCCCCAGTACTACGTACACAATGAAGTGTTGGAGCAACGAAAGCCACATGAAAAACTAAATGAAATTAGTTCTCTCTTTCTCTCTCTCACTGTCCCTCTCTCTTGGAAATAAATAAATAAATAATCTTAGAGTCTATGGAGCATGTTGAAGAACAGGTCATTTCCCTTCTGAAGCAGTCCCTCTGATTTCTGAGTGGCTAAATATTATCCCCCTGTCAGTCAAGTCTGTGGTCCAGTGACTTCCACCCATGGTCTTTGACTGCCATCTGATGTGAGTTAAAACAAACAGAATCTCTTTTACAGTCAGTCTTTCATATATTATTAAATCAATATTATTTATTATTTATAATTAGTATTATTTATTATTTCAGTTCAATAGAATAAACATTGGTTGACTTCCTGTAGTTCCTGCACTGCTAGGTGCTAGAATCTTAGAAAACGGAGAAAAGGCATCCACAGCTCCTTCCAACATTCCTTTTGAAAAGTCCACACCCAAAAGTCATGTCTGTTTTTAGTGTTCATCAAAATATAGGGAACTGTTACCAATGGTGAGGGCCAGCAAGTATGCTTGTATTTTGTGATAATATAAAGGGGTTTTTCACTCTGAAATTTAAATAACCTTTGCTGAGTAGCTTCACGCTGATAGAGATGAATGGTCATCTGGATGAAAACTAGAAAATACACTCGTGAGGCATTATCCTGCTCATCCTATGTCTGTCAAAACTCCCAGGAGAGGCCTGAATAAATTTTTGGATAAAGAAAATACAAATAAAATAATTCAGGCAGTTCAATAAAATACAACCAAAATTGGTGATTAGAAATAACCATCATCAAGTAGATATAATTCCATATTTAGTTTTTATTATGTTGTTATGAGAGTACCACACACACCTGAAAGGGTAAGAGTGGTGAATAGGGGTAGATTGATAAAATAATTCTGTTAAATGAGATGACAGAGTGCACACAATTGTAGTAAGTTTTTATTTAGCAAAAATAGAAGTGAAATAAGTTTGACATACCAATCTCAAATGTTTATTTGCTACAACACATAATTGCAAGCATTCCTACCAAGGGTAAGAAAAAAGTATGGTAATACGCAAAGATGTATTATATGTATTATCTTATTATGTGTATTATAGATGAATTATAGACTGTATTAATATATATAGACTATTAATTCATACCTACAAATCACTATATGAAAACATTTTTTCTCTAAATTTTCTCTAAATTTTCCTCCCTTATTTCCTAATTTTATTTGTTATGTTCCTATTCTTATTATAATCTGTAAGAAAATATGACAATTCAATTCTGTCTTATTAACATTCAAATAGTTAACTTTGACTTACTCCAAGAATTTTCCAAGAATTATAATTCCTGAATCATTATAATTCCAAGAATAGCTCCTAGGTGTCATGGTCTCTGAGTTCTTGCATATTTGAAAATGTCTGTTTCCTAGATATTTGAGTGATAAATTGCTAGTCTACAAAATCTGGATCACACTAAAGACTTACCCAGTCTTCTGGCATTTCAATACTGTCCCTGTTCCCTTATCAGGGCTTCTGTGTTCTTAAGTACGGCTGCTGTTGAAAAGGATTTCTAACTTCCTTTGTTTTTCTTTTAAACATAGCAAAAATGAGATGATGTTATTTTACATGTGACAGGTCTGTGCTAGACAAGAAGCAAAATGGGCAGACCCAGGCCTTAGACCTGAGAAACTGAGGGAGAAAGCAGAGGGACAGAGAAAAAGGGAGGCAGTGGGATGCCAGGGTCTCTCCACACCCACTTTTTGCAGAGGTTGGAGCTTGGCATTTTTTAAAATGGGTATAGAGTTACAAATGAGGGGGAAACATTATCAAACATTCAAGAACCAATGTATATATACTTAGTTATCCAGGGCTAATGCCATATCATGGATGCCCAGCTTGGGTTCCCCATGTTGCTATTTCTCCCAGAAGAACCCCTAAATTAAATGGATATCTTATGGAGGATAGAGGTCTCCTTCTGAGATGATTCCCTCCTATTCCCACCCTCCAGTCTCCTAAGTGTTCTTCCTACACCCTCCCCCCAATCCCCCACCCTACGCCTCCAAGTATCCTAGGGAGTCATCCTCTGTTGCATTAAGAATCATGCAATTTGCAGATATTATTAGCTTAGCCATCTAACATACTGGAGCTTGACTTTTAACATCAACCAGATTAGAGTCGGGGTGCCTGAGAAGAGTGCGCCTGGAGGTTGGTTCTCTGGACGTGAGGGGGGAAGTTGAAAGCACAGATTGAAGATGTTCCTCATGATTCCTGCTGGCACTG